>JANIJU010000003.1:4651033-4693982 GCA_025504685.1 Leucosticte australis | reverse complement strand
CATCCATCCATCCATCCATCCATCCATCCATCCATCCATCCATCCATCCACATCCATCCACCCATCCATCCATCCATCCATCCATCCATCCATCCATCCATCCATCCATCCATCCATCCACATCCATCCATCCATCCATCCATCCATCCATCCATCCATCCATCCATCCATCCATCCACCCACCCACCCACCCAAACATCCCCAGGGCTGCCAGAGCACGGGCCGGGCTCCGCTCGGTGCTGCCAGTGCCAGCAGCAGCAGCAGTGGCCATCAGATCAAGGGCAGCAAGGTGCAGGGCAGCAGGAGGAAGAACTTGTGTCCATGGAGGGGCAGAGCCCTGGAACAGCTGCCCAGGGAGGGCCTGGAGTGTCCCTGGCTGGAGACACCCCAGCCCCAGCTGGGCACCTTCCTGTGCCCTGCCCAGGGCTCCCTGCCTGGCCAGGGCTGGGCTGGGCGAGCTCCAGAGGAACTTCTCAACCCCAAACATTCTGTGGTTCTGGTAATCTGTAAATTCAGGTTTTTAGACTCATGGAATGCTGTCTGACAAACCTGAGGATATCTGGGTGTATTCTGAAATCTGTATTGTTCTCCTTGCATGTCCCCACACCCTCAGGAACCTTCTCTGCTGCGGTTTACAGTCCTTACACCCTGGTTTGTCCAATCACGTCTGGCACTTACTACAGTGTTTTAACTGATTACTCATTTTTTCTTACCACCCATCCCATTGCACTGTTGGGTTTTGTGGGGGAAGGTTTGTGGGCATTTTCTTCCCTTTTTCACCTGGGAGTGGTATTGCTGATATAAGTGACAGTAAAACCAAGGAAGAGTAAATGATTCTGTGATCAAGTATTGGACTTCTGCTCCTTGTTCACTGGGTGTGATGCGGACTAACCCTCTTCTCTCTAAAATCTTTTCTCCCGAAAGGAATGTGGAGTGCCCTCAGGTTGGCTGCTTTTTCTCCTGGAGACAGAAATTCTATCAAATTGGCTTACTTTCATGACAGGAGAAACATTTCTTTCAAATATGTCCTTAACTGTAGTGAAACAAGATGATTGGGAGGAAAAGGGTGAGGGAAATGTGAATCTGCTATCAGTGTGATTCAAATGAAAGGGCCATAGCAAGGAAACTTTTTGCTTGTAAAAATGTCTTATCTGTGCACATAGCCTGATGTTCCTACTATAGTTTTGCAACTTTATTTTCTGTCCACTGACTGTGGTCTCTATTACATGTGTCTTTTTCTTTTTTTTTGCCTTTAAATGTTTCACATCTGTTGAATTCAAGGCATATTAAATTTGAATTAATGTCACCAATGCACCAATAATTTTATCCACATTCAGTTTTAGACTGTTTTCTGCTCATATCTTCATGTTTGTGGGCTTTCTTGCAAATGACAGATGGAAAGAGTGAAGTTAAATAGCAAGCTGCTTGGTTTTTGTCCATCTATGCTTTGACCAATCACCTGAAGACTATTTTGATAAGTAGAAACACTGAAAAATATTTTATTGACAACACTGACAGAAATAACATTTCAGTGGAGAAAGTATAATTTATTTCTTGGTTTTATAGTAAACAGTTCCTCTAGCAAGTCCTGCCATCTTCTCAGTGCTGTTCCTGGATGTATGGCTTTTGTGCACAGAGTCAGGCATTTGTATCCTGTTCTTGTTGCTGTTACAAGGTGGAAAATGTTAGACACAGAATATAATCACCAAATAAATGGATTTTTTTGTAGTTATTTTTCAGATTGCAGCACCTGAAGGTTTATTTTGGCTGGTAAGAATATCCCTGAAAAGTCAAAGCGATGTTGCCAATGTGGAGTGACACAGCTCTAAATCTGCCCTCTTGAGAAGGTCAGACATCTCAAAAATCTATCAAGTAGGAATTTTTTTTTGAGAGAGAAATACAGGTATTTATTTTGAATCAAAGAGTTTTGCTCATATGGCAGTGACCTTTGTGAGTTTCTGTAGTAAAAGGAGTTTGGCTTTAGTTATGCAGTTGCACTCTTCTGTAGAAGCTATTTAAAAAAAAAACACCTGAAACTGAAATTGAGGCAAACCTATGTGAGATTTTAATTTCAGAAACTTTCCAATATGACATGATAACAATAATTAACACTGCCAGTCCTCCCTGATCTCCTCACCTGCAATTTTTGGCCATGAAAGAGGGGGAGCAGGTTGGTTTAACTGAGGTAGGGTTGTGATTTATTTCTCTGTTGTAACTGAAGGCAGGATATCCCAAGGCTCAATCCTTCCAGAATTAGAGCTGTTACCACCACCTAAATCTGGATATGCCCCTCAAAAATGAATAGGTCAAATTAGGACTTAGTAGGAATTTTAGAAAATGTGAGGTTTTATCCACCTAGGTGAAATGACACTGTGTGTGCATTTTACGAGTCCTTGTCTGTTTTTAGAGGTGAAAAGTGGACACAGACTATGAATCAGCTAAGTATCTGCTAATTAAGCTGATTTATGCAAGCCTGGAAGAAACTGGTTAGAAGTTGTGGAAAACTAAAAATAGAGGAGTGAGCCCAATCTCATATGTTTAACATATTTGGGTGAGGGCAGTCCTTGGTTCCGTGGAACTTGTGGATTTTGATTAAAGAACATCACTGCTGCACCTCTACTTGAAATTTCCAAGCCTGTGCAAACTTACCAGGTTTGTTATTTCAAATGCAATGCAACACTTTAAAGCACGTAACATTAGTGCATTTTATAGGCTAACATTTGTGTGTTAGCTGGGAATCAGTGCTGTATGGATTTTTAAAATAATTTCTCTACAACCATTTCTTATAATGGCTGAATTTTATTCGAAATACAGGTTTTTACATCCAACTAACAAGAAAACTGTTTAGTATCAAGTCAAGACTGAATGCTCCTTTCATTTGTTTCATAAACACCCACAAAATTGTGCCCAAGATTTTAGGATGGATTGGGTTGAAATTTTCATTGCTCCTTTCCCACTGTTTTTCAGAGTATTCTCAGTGGAATCTAGCTCACTACCAAAATAGAAAAATATTCCAAATTTAGTTTATTTACAGGTATATATTTTGTTCCACTTAATGACCACAAAATAATAAGAAATTCTTCATTTGCCATTAAAGAAGATAAAGATCAGATAGTTCAAAACATTTCTGTGAAAACAGATATCATTTTGTTTTCTCTGTTTCAATGTTGTTGGATATCTACATTTTTTTTAAGTGGAGGTAATTAATATTTATATAATTCATATGAATCTCAGATTTAATATTTTGATCTTCAGTAACTTAACCTTTTACATATTTTTATTTCTTATGCAGCATATTCACACTCTAAAAAGAAGCAATTAATCTCTAGTACAAAACAACTTGTACAGCTTACATATTCAATATTTGCTGAGCACCTGGGACCTAATTTCACATTGTGCTTGTCTGCATGTATGCAACTGCCTGAAGTGAGTTACACAAATGAATTTGGGGCAGATACTTCAATAAATGCTAGTTTTTCTAATTGCAGAAAAAAAGAGAACAAACAGAAAAAATGGAATCATGGAAATGCATGTGTAATCTTTCACTGTGGACATGGCCATAGAGTTATTCCAGGATTCAGTGCAATTCATAGAATCAAAGAATTATAGATTGGTTTGGGCTGAAAGGGACCTTAAATTCCTTCCAGTGCCACCCCCTGCCCGTCACACCTTCCACTATCCCAGGTTGCTCCAAGTCCCATCCAATCTGGCCTTGGACACTTCTTTTCTGTATATTCAGAACTAAGCAAATCTTAAGGGCTCACAAAATCTCATGGCCCATACCTACTCAGAGTAAATTGTGCTTTTTTTTTGGCACTTTTGGGTGTTTTTCCAAGCCAGACTATCACAAGTGGGGTGCTGGATGCAGCACTCTGCAAGATGGGTTTTTCTGCCAGGGAGTTTGGTGCAAATTGTCAGATTTACTCTCAGTTCTGGAAAGAATGTTTTGCTAAATGAAGAAATTTCTAACACAAAAAAAAGAAAAAAAGAAAAGGAAATAAATCTAGGTTACAGTAGAAAAATCAGTTGAATTTTGCAGGTGTTCTTGGTTGCAAAATTGATTTGAGGGCAAGCAATTCGCTTTAAACATTGCAGGAAAAAAAAAAACTTTTGAGGTCAGGTGAGATGGATAACACCTCAACATCGTGGAGGGAACTCTGCCTGAAATCCAGGCTGCTTTAAAGGAAAATCTTGCAGCTCCAAGACTTATTATTGCAGATGGGACCCTCGATGCCACTTCATATTTGCTTTCCTACGTGTCTTCCTAATTCCACTGAGTGATAATTGTTCTCAGCTCAGGCAGAAAGCATCCTCTTAAATGGATGTAATATTTCAGGCTGAGCTGAGAGAGTGAGAAACAGTGCCAGATCCTGGATTTTAGGAGGCCCTTATTTGTGGAGAATCGCTCACAAACGCTTTTACACATGTAAAGTTTTGCTGGGTGAGTACTCACTTCTGTGGAAATCCCATTTAAAATTACCTCATGAGTCACCTGAGGAGGAGGGTGAGGTCAGAAAGTCACTCATGATCCTTGAGCATCCAGGTTTGTGCTACACTCTGCTCTTTTAGATGTTGTGCTAACACACAAGAGCTCTGTACCACATCTTCATTTTCCCACGAATAGGTTTCATGTCTTGAGAGAATTAGGGAAGCTTTCAGATTAACTTGAGTAAATTCAGTTCTCCCTTCACTGAATTTCAGAGCAATGACCCTCAACAGCTTTTTCCTGATTTTTTTTTTTTTTTTTGAACTGCTAAAATCTGTGCTTTGGTGACAGTTTCAAAGCCATGATGAGATTTTTCAGTGAGAAAATCCAAATACTTCTATAGTTCCTTTTTTTTTTTTTTTTTGTTGCTCTCTTTAATAGTGAGTGCTCCAGACAAAAATGGCAAAAATCAGTGGATGAATCTGTGGATTCTCCTGCACTGTGGCATGCAAAGTCCTGATGTTCTGACTGTGGCAAATATTTTCATTCCCTTGAGGAGTAGTACTGCCACATGGATGTGGCTGTGTGGATTCTGCATTTTGGATGTCTTTTCTTCTTGCTGATGTTGATTTCTGTTTCTTTTGGTTTATTTTGTTAGAGTTTTTTTAATTTGCTTTGGAAGAAGACACTTTAGTGCTGAATTAACATTAATTGTCAATTAGTAAGGGGAGTTCTTTATAGGTATTTTGTCCAGCAGGATTGCATGCCCCATCTACATTCCTGTCAGCCTGTGGAGGCCTTTATCTTGGATAAATAACCCAAGAAGCTGCATTTACAGCAGACATTTCAAATACAGTACCTCTTCTTGTGATTAAGATAGCTTCATAATTAAAGACACAGATCCCTGAAATTCACCACAATAAAATAGTTTTGCCAGGGGGAAGATGCAAACCCCAAAGCAAGCTGGCAAAAATTAGAATGGATTTAAACCAGCCTGATTGAAATGTCTGGTGCACAATCATAAAATCCTGTCCACAAGTTTGAAGCCTCGTCAAAACCTCATTAGCTTTAATGAGACTTATAATATGCATTCTAGGAGACAGATTGTAGGGTTGAGGCTCAAATTAATACAGAGTTGTTGCATGACAACTTACTAATAACATTAATCTTTCCACAACCTGTTCTGACTGAGATTTTATGAAGAAGATGGGAATTCATTTTTTTTTTTCCCCTTTCTTTTTGTTTCTTTTTTCCCCCCCCAACTGGAGGAATATTTTTGCCAGGCACCTGATTGCCTAGGGGTCAAAATAACATCTGGGGACTTGTGTTTTGTCTGTGTCTGTCTGTCCAAATTATATCCTGTGTGCTCCTAAATAGATTCAAATAGCATGGTATAATTGTAATATTGTAATTTTCCCCTCGGAAACTCTTGTAATATTTGCTGGATAATTATGAACTCTGCATAATCAATCCCAAGGGGCCTTCTGTAGATTTAGAGAGAAATCAAATATGGGCCCTATAAAGATCATCATTATAAGACTTGGAAGTCTGGATGTGATCAACTTAATTCTCCCAGTTTTTCCTTAGAGTTTTGTTTGTGCCAATTTTGGAGCCTCTGGTTCAAAATGAGAAGTGATAACTTGAGTAGCCAACCAGTACAGCTGTAAATTATTTAATTTTAGTTAAACTCCTTTTTTTTTTTTTTTTTATAATTGTCCTCACCCCATCTTTTTTCCTGATCATTGACTACAATGTTGAGACATTCTTGGATCTGAAGAGAGAAGTTGCATTCTGTAAATACATTTTGCTTTCCTCCTCCCTTCTCACTGCAGTTTCAGTATCATATTTGTATGGCATATTTCATGGGGCCTCTACATTAAAAAAAAAAAAAACTGTAAAAATAAAAAATTGCTTTTTTTTTTTGCAAAGTAATTAATAAAAAGAGGGCACCCAGGAAGGGTTCTCTGTTTTGCCTGTCACTCTTGCTGGTTACTGTGACTAATGCTGTATAACATCCCTTCAATCTGTTGTTTAATGGGGATGGATGAGCTGTTAGATAAAATGTATTTGTGAACTTTATTCTTTCTTTGACTCCGTGGGAATTAGTAAATATAACAAGGAAGTTTCAGAATTTTTTTTTTTTATTTAAAAAAAAAAAAAAAGGTAATACTTTTTTAACTTTGAGTGTTTGGGTTGGGTTTTTCCCTGCCCCTTTGGTACATGGCTGCTGTCTCACTGCTGCTTCTTTCTCTTTTTAATTAGCACCCGAAAAGCTCAGTCCACACTTAAAACATTGTACATCACCACTGTTTCTGGCAAAGTCTGGAATTGCAATTGTATGGTGCTGTCTACCTTTTGAAAAATCATAAAATGCTTCACAGCATGACCCAAGCTTGAGTCAGCTCATGACTCAGCTTATGTACTCATTTTGAAAAGAAGAGTACTCTGGGTTTTCTTTAATGTCTTGGTTCTGTTTAGGACCATCTCTCTTCTCCAAATTCACATGTGAGCTATAAATTTAATGTTCCAAAGATGACTTCCAGACCTGAGGGGTACACTCAATTCCTTGCTTGTGCTGAAGTATTTAAAGAAAACACTGAAGCCTCTGAAATCTGGGACAAACATTTCAGTTGATGCTGTGTGGGAGGACAGTCAATAGCCACAGCAGACTTTCATTGTCTGCCTGACAAAGAACTGAGTCATAGCTGTATTTTAGTTTTAGCAAACTTTGGAAATCGGTTTGGTTTTTTTTTTTTTAATCAAATTGCACCAATTTCCAAGTCTTTAAAAGAAGATTGTCTTAAGGGGTTTGTCTGAGAGGGCCAGTTCAAACAGGATGCCCTAAAAACTTATGTTAAATTTCTGTTAATGCAAATGCTTTTACTGGTAGGATGATGTGTGAAAAAATCCCAGAAAAACAACACAGAAAACCTGAAACAAACCAAAAAACTAAAACCAAAACAGAACAAAGCAACAAAACGAAACAACAATGCAAAGAAATGATGATTTTTTTTCACCTAGAAGTATATCTTGGGTAAGTGTACTGATAAGAAACAATACTTTATTCCAAGCTCCCTCTCAGGCTGGGTGGCACTGGGTTATCACTGAAAGGTCTGGGATTTTTGCATTAGTAGTCCACATGCTTTGTCTGTGAGGAATTATCAGCAAGAAATTCACATGCAAAACGCATTCAATTATTTCTTTGTCTGTCCCTTCTTGTCTCCTTAAAAAATTAAAAAAAAAAAAAAAAAAAGACCATGTGAAAAAACCAAATAGTTAAAAGAGCTCTCCACCTGTATTCACTAAACACAGTTGGGTGTGCTGTGCAGAGTTTCATGGATTAAGAGCTCATAAGCAGCATTTTGAATAGCTTAAAAATGTAGTTAATGCTGTGCTTTCATCTCACAGACCAGGCTCTCATGGCAACCCTGGAGAGTTATGAATTTCATCATAAATGACCACAATTCATCATATTAATAGTATTTCATCATAAATTACTCTGATTGTTCATTATTTCAGCTGTAGCTTATATGTTTTTTGGACTTCACTGAAGATGCAATTACTTACAGAAAGTCACTTGTCACCTCTTATTGTATTAATGATAAATTAACGTTTGGACTCATTGCAGTGATTTGTTTTTACACAGGCTGCTCTTCGCAGAATTAAAATTTGGAGAAAACTAAGAACTTGAAAGTTTCTGTAGCCTGAATCAAAGCCAGATGCAGGCATTCTAAAGGACCTTATTTGAGTAGCTTAGACATAAGGCCAACATTTCTACATTCTCTGGAGCCACATAAATATTTAGATACTATTAAAGTACTTAATTATGTCTTGCAGTGATGCGGTTTCTTGTGAAATACAGACATTTTATTGATTCAAATGGAAAGCCAGGTAGATTTATTGAAAATTTAACCCGCAGTGTTTTTATTTGTACAATTAAATATATACAGTTTTACGTTGGATAAATGCAGTCTATTTACAAGGCAATTAAATTTTGCCAGCTATGAGAATTTGTATTCTTTACATACCAATGGTGCTTTTAATGTAATTAATTTCTTAGCAGGGTCATCTAACTAAATTTCTAACTCAAAATTTTTGTCACGGTAAGACTGAACTAATGGCAACACCAACACAAGTTTTAGAGTGAGACATTGTGGTTTTTTGCTTTGTTTTTTTTTTCCAACCCCAAAATGAAGTAATGGTAATTTAATGTCAAAATTTAAGGGAGAAACCCTCTTTTCCAAATCATTCCCATGTGGGACTTTATGCTGACTGTGTATGAGGTATACTGAGCAACACTGAACTGAAAACTGAATTAATATTATATTTATGCTGTGTTGTAGCAACGCTCATACCCTTGCCAGTACAAGATCCCAAAACAAGCTGCCATTCACTCATAATGAATTCTCCCACCTGCTTCTTTATAATACACTGCTAGCTTGATTTTTTTTTTTTTTAATAATCCTTATTGGCCTTTTAAAGGAACAGAACAACAAGATCTGATTGCAAAAAAGCAAACAATTTTGAAATCTATCCCTAATTATGGCCCAGATAATCCCTTTTGATTTTTGCCATGGAGAGGGTGATAATGACAGCAAACCTGTTGGGTGCCTGAAAATCCATTGGTATTCAGAGCTCGGCTTATCTGATGTTATCTGTTACTGCCTTCTGCTTATTTTTTATCTCTTCCCTTTTTAATTTTTGTGTGCTTGAAGAAAAATTGAAATTTGAGATATGACTAGAGATGAAAGAGAGGTGTTATGGGTGGAAATGGTGCTGTTGGCTCAGGACATGAGATATATGGAGAGATTATTCAAATAATACCTTTCCTACTTTAATGTTCTGCCAGGCAAGTTTCTGGATGGATTGAAAAAAAAAGGCCAGGTGTGAGTTTGGTGGCTTATTTGCAATAAATATGTGCTTAGTTACACTGCTGAACATCTCATTTCATCTGTAAGTCTGAAGAGAATGAGTTCAATGTTTTCCATCACACCACGTTTATTGCTGTGTAAGTACCTTCTGATGACTTTGATGGGATTTTTAACTTTTTATTTTAACATAGAACAAGTAAAAAATCAAGGTGTGAGTGAGTGTAGAGAGTACATGTGTCTTCATGTGTTCTGAAGCAAACAAAAGTAAGGATTTGTATTGCACACAGAAAAGGAGTTCTTGAGTTTTTCATAATAGAATAAACATCATATTTCTAACTTAATTAAATCAAACTTCTGTCTTGTAGGTGTTTAACCAAAGAATCACTAACCTGTCAGTGGTGCATCCCCTTTTTTTTGTTACTTTTTTAATCCCTTCCACCCTGAAGTAGAAAGTAACAACAGACTTTAAAGTCTCTCATGTATAATCAACACTTCCTGCATGTGGTGGTAATAAAGACATTTCTCTTTTGCCATTTTAACACAAAAATGTCTCCCATGGGATTACATTACATTACATTGCTGAAAGAAAGTCTCAGAGGAGCATCCTTACTAAAAAAACAAGTTTCAAGAGAGCCTTGCAAACTTTGTAGTCAGTTTTTAGCTTTGTAAATAAGTAATAAAAACACAAGCACTGGCACCCCAATGCATTTCACATTTAGAAACTAAAATGATTATGACTTTTTTTTATCCTGCTAATCACAAAATTCCAGGAAAGCCCTGGAGGAGGAGATGTTATTTCACAGCTCCTACTTTCTGCTGTGACAATGAGAGGTGGCAGCATTGCTTGCACTGTGAGGTGTTCCTTTGGTGGCCTGGCAGTCTGCTTTTTTTTATTTTTTCTTTTTCACCTGATCCAGAAATTCTGCCTGTGGAAGGCCAGGCTGCAGCAGACACAGGATCAGCCACTGCTCTGCAGGTGTTTTCTACAGGACAGTTTTTTGGTGTCATTTATTATGTAATTAAGTGGAATATATCACTGCCTATTTACTACGTGGGGGCAGAGCACTGTAGATTAAAGATGGCCTGGAATTCTCTCTGAAAAGGGGGAAAAGGCCAGGAATTCAGAGCAGAAAGCCTCTGTGGAAGTGCCAGCATTGTGAAGGGGGATGGCCAGACAGCAGGGCTGGTGTCTGTTTCAAGCTGGAGTTTTTGCATCAGGTGAGACACGCAATCAACATTCCAAATCCACTCCACAATATTGCAAGAAGAGAGTGAGGTGTGTTGTTTCCAGGAGGCACAGTTCCTGCCTGTGCTTGTGGTTCCCAGCTGGACTGCAGGGAGCTAAGAGAACAAGGAGAAGAGCAGGACACAGGGAGAAAGATGGGAAAATGGATCTGTTCCCTCTGAGCAGCTCCAGAGAGGACCAGAGAGGCTCTAAATTCAGTGGCACCATAAATTACCAACCCCATAATATTGCTCACCCATTTGTTTCTCATTATTTTTGGGTTTGCAAGCTGGAGTTCAGAACACAGTCCAACTTAAAATCAGCAAAACCATTCCAGGTAGAGAACCTGCTTTCTGCCTGACAGGAGGGTGCAGCCAGGTGGGCGTCACAAGCAACCAGTGACAGGACAAGAGGGAACGGCCTCAGGCTGGCCCAGGGCAGGCTCAGGGTGGACATCAGGAGGGATTTCTTCAGTGAAGGGCTTGTCAGGCATTGGAAGGAGCTGGCCAGGGAGGTTTGGAGTGCCCATCCCTGGAGGTGTCCCAGGAAAGGCTGGAGGTGACACTCAGAGCTCCGGGCTGGGACAAGGTGGGGATCGGGCACAGCCTGGCCATCCAAGATCTTGGATGTCTTTTCCAACCTAAATGATTCAGTGATTCTGTGAAACATGTTAGCCACATGGACATCTAAAGGAGATCTTGGCACATCCTGACAGCTTTGTTTGTTTAAAAATAAGAATTGAGGGGAAGGAGGGAAGTGAGAGGAGCAGCGTGGCGTAGTTCCACGCCCAAAGAGCTGGGGAACACACTGGCATTAGCCAAACCTCTGGAATGCCAAAATGATAATCAGCCCCACATTTCTGAAGGATTATCAATCTCAGAACTAAAATCAGCTATGTGTTCATAGAAGTGGTTTGATTTGGGATGTGAGCCTGGTGTCCATTTAATTTGATGTTCAAGACTGGGAGCACAAAACCTGCAAGATGCTCAGTGCAGGAGATGCTTTGTCTTTCAAGTGCCCTTTTGATGTCCATGGAACAAACTGCACTTAAGTCAGGTAAACGTCTGAAATGTTAGAATTATTGTGAGGCTTCTCATTCAGCAGATCTAGAATTGGAATCTCACATTTGGGAATCACTTGTGTGGCCACTCTGCAGCTGGCTGTCAAGGCATCTAATGTTCTTAGAGTGGCCTTTCTCAAATGCTGAACTGCATAGCTTCTAAGAGCAATATCATCAACAGCATTCTTTAAATAACCATCTAAAATAATACATGTTTGGATGTTGGGGGGGTTTTTTATTGGGATTTTTTAAAATTTTCTGTGAATTCTTAGCAACCGACAAGATGTCTCTTTTCCTGCTTGGATTCTGGCAGGGCAGTAATCCACATCAAAGTGCTCTGACATGCAGAAGAATGGAAATGGTAGATTGGCTTTTAGATCTCAATTCTTACAGGGATTGTATTTTCCTCTTAACAAAAAAACCAAAAAAACCCCCAAAAAACAACAACAACAACAAAAAAAAAACCACAAAAACAAACAAACAAAAAAAAAAAAACCAAACCAAACCAAAACAAAACAAAAAAAACCCCACAAAAAAAAACACCAAAAAAAAACCTCACCACCACCAACAAAAAAACCCACAAAAACCCACCCAAAAAACAACAAAAAGCCCCCCCCAAAAAAAACCCACACAAAAAAGAAAAACAAAATCAAAGCAAAACAAAACCCATGCAAACAAACAAACAAAACCAAAAACCAAAACCAGCTAACCAACCAAACAAAACGAAACTCAACAAAAGCCCCCAAACAGAAACAAACGGAAAAAAAAATACCCAAAAAAAACCAATACCAAAACCAAACCAAACCAAAACATACAAAAAACAAAGGGAAAGGAAAAAACACCCAGAAGTTAAGCCAAAAACATCCACAAAAACCAGCAAAAGAGCCCCCTCCCAAAAAATAACCCCACAAAGCAACCAAACAAAATAAAACACAAAACAACAAATCAAAATTTGAACAAATCCATGGAACTTCCCCATATTTCCACAGAACTATAATAAAAATCAGTCCACATCACTTTTCCAGGAGGAAATGAGACCATGCATGAGGGCTGATCTCCTTTCTTTATGGCTGCTGAGACCTTTTGGGTTTGCTCTGCCTTGAGAAACGCCCTGCTCAGATTCTTTGTTCCAAGCTGATGCTGAAAAGAAGAATGTTTGATACTTTTGCTCCTGTTTTATGCTCACCTGGAACTTCGACCTGCCTGGCAACAGTGAGGTGCAGGCAGAAAACAAAACACAAACACACACACAGACACAAAAATACCCTAAACCCTCAAGCCAACAGAAAACATCCAGGCTCTTGCCAAATTTGTTCCGAGAGATAAAAACCACTTTCATTAGCAAAAGTGCTTAATATACTACTAGAAGAGGAATGTAGGCCCTGTCAGTCACTCATTAAAAAAGCAGCAAGAACTGGAGGTAGAATCAAGCAATTACTGACAGCAATATCACAGAAAGGGGATTTTTGATATCTAGAGAATCTTTGTCACTCACTTTTGGTTTTTGTTTCCTAGGGTTCATGACACAGAGCCAGGCATAATCCAATCACAACCTCTACTGCTTAATTTTTGAGTTTTTTTTCCTGGCAGAGCTGGGTGAAATCACTTATCTTTGGTATATCAGAAGTATATCAACTCTTGGGCAATATTTGAATATTTGATACAGACTGGTGGGCAATGGGGTTTAAAGACTAGGCAGTAGAATGATTAGATAAATCACCTTCAAGGACTCAGTTATGGACTTCATATTGTTTTTGTGGGATTTTTTTGTAGTTTTGTAGGGTTTTTTGTGGTTTGGGTTTTTTTTGTTGTTGTTGTTGGGTTTGTTTTTTACATTTGTTTGGTTTTTTTTGGGATGGCCAATAGCAGAGGTGTGTTTTTCTGGTTCCACACACCATTTCTTATTAGTCTGTGTTTGGTTCTGTTTACTTGGATCGGAGTTTCAGCAGGAGCAAGGCTTTGTAACAAATATAAACCACAAAAAGAACCCATCAAACCAAACAACAACAAAAAAAAGCCTCCCAAAAAATTCTAAAACCACCCCAAAACTGCCAAAACAACATCAACAACAAAAACAAAACAAAAAATCAAACAAAACCCCCCACAACAAACAAACAAGCAAACAAAAAACCCACATCAAAACCAGTAATCTTTGGACCTGATTTACCAGGAAATATCTGATTTCCATGGCACCAGGTTTCAGATGGATTGATGAGGGGAGTGGAAGACTGTGAAGAGGTACTGACAATTTTGCTGTTAAAAATAGAAGCAGTGAAAGACCCCAGGAAATAAAAAGTTCGTGGAACATACATCTCATGCTGCTGAGCAGATTAGCATTTACAGAAATGCTTACAACTGCAATCTACAACCAGTGATTCTGAAGATAAATGCAGAGGTCTCTAGCAGTGATAAATGCAATGCCTTTCATGGTTTTGTTTGCTTTTAAGTACTTTGATCCCGGTTTTTAATCTATTTTCATGCTAATATGTTTTATCTGGGAAGACCCGTGTTCTTCATTTCACTCCTGACAATGAAACTTACCAAATTTACCTCGTGTTTAAGTTTTATTTATTCATCTACAGCATGTTTCAATAGAGCTGTAGTGGAGGGCAATAGTGCCTGGCTTTGATCTATAATGACTCAAGATGGTTTCTATTGTGATGCCTTGTAGATTGCTTTCAACAGCTGAGCTTTCCAGACAGTGTTGTCAGCCTTCCTTGGCAGCTGCTGAAAGGAAAATATTCACACCCCATTGTCTTCCTTTCAGTCACCTACCAGGGCAGGTGAATAAAGAAGAAACAGGTTGAAAAACTCAGAAATTGTTGTTTGAGCTGACTTTTCTTGAATTTTGTAAAATATACTGGTACTTCAAATGCAGCTTTCATAACAGAAATAATTTTATTTCTGAATAACATAGGAGGAGAATTCAGCAAATGCCTTTGTCCAGCATAATAAACGTCTGCTTCCTTTTGGGCTTTATTTTTGTACAACAAAAGCAGGGGATAAATGTTTTTTTTATTGATTTCTCCAAATTGTCTTGCATACCTCTTGCATATTTGGTTTCAAGCAAGACTAGAAGGAGCCATTTACAGCAATTTCTGGGTTAGTAACCTGGCATTCTGAAACACCACTGAGACATAATTGATATGCCACTAGAATACACTAAAAGGCTCGAGTTTTTCTGGATGCTTCTTAAAAATAATGGCTTTAAACTGCAAAGCAGGAAAGCTGTAGCAGGTAAGTAATGAGGGGGAAATCACGAAAAGGCTGTACACGAATGGAAAGACAAACACTGCCAACTGAGGCTGAAATAAAAAAATAAAAATTAAAAAAATAAAAAATTAAAAAAAAACAAAAAAAAATTCTGGCTAAAAAGTAAAGAACTAATCAGAAACATATGAGAAATAGAAAATGTGGTTTAAATGTTGCTGGATTGAAAACGAGACAGGAAATTGGAGGAAAGGG
The DNA here is from genome assembly GCA_025504685.1 of Leucosticte australis. NCBI lineage: Eukaryota > Metazoa > Chordata > Aves > Passeriformes > Fringillidae > Leucosticte > Leucosticte australis. Next base: position 4,678,935 of record JANIJU010000003.1, on the reverse strand, counting down.
TAGAAGGAATACCATGAGGACATTAAAGCCTAAGAAATTGTCTTAAAAAATTTGCGGTTCAAATAATAGATAAAAACAATTCAAATGCTGCTGCTGCTGACAATATCGAGCTGGAGCAACACCAAGGAGTTAATGGGTTTAATTTGGGCTGGCTGGGGCAGGTACCCTTTGGATTTAAATGGATTCTGCTGATCTCCTTAGAAGCTGTTGTGTAACAGCTCCTGGCCCAGCACCAGCGCTCGGATCCAGCTCCCTGGAAGAGTTTCTTTGCTTCCAACTTTGCTGGGAGATTTGTTGGTCCTTAAACCTGCAGGGGTGCCAAGGGTTGTGCAAACAGTGCTTTTATCACCCAGGGTGTTCAGTCTTGTTCACCCCCTGTCTTTGAGGCAGCAGTGGCTGAGTCCTGGCACCAAAGAGAACATCATTTGGGGCAAAAATCTGAATTTAGGGCAAGGGTGATGTCCTAGCCCCATGGTGGTGACTAATTTTGGGCGTAACTGACTCGTGGTCTGGGACAGCTCGCTGGAAAATGAATATTCAGAGAGTTAGTTTGAGGTCAAGATATCAAAGCATGGAAATGGCAGCAATTAAAATGTTTGTAGGTTCCAGCAATACAGGGGAGCTCACAGACAATAATTTGACTTTGGGAAAGGGAGGGATCAGCGCCTGTTGAAAGAAAGAAATAAAGAAAGAAAGGAAGGAAGGAAGGAAGGAAGAAAGAAAGAAAAAAGATATAGAAAGAAAGAAAGATATAGAAAGAAAGATATAGAAAGAAAGATATAGAAAGATATAAATACATAATATATAAATATAAACATATACTATATCTATATCTAATCTATATCTATATCTATATCTATATCCATATCCATATCCATATCTATATCATCTATATCTATATCTAATCTATATCAATATCAATATCTATATCTATATCCATCTATATCTATATCTATATCTAATCTATATCACCTATATCTATATCAATATCTATATCTATATCTATATCCATCTATATCATCTATATCTATATCTATATCTATATCTATATCTATATCTATATCTATATCTATATCATCTATATCTATATCTATATCATCTATATCTATATATCATGTATATCTATATCTAATCTATATCACCTATATCTATATCTATATCTAATCTATATCTATATCAATATCTATAGATATATATACAACCCTGTACTGCTGTACTCCAATAAATAAAGAGTTTCACTGGCAAACACATAACTACAACATACAAAAAAAAAATAGCAGGTGATTCCTTTAATGAGGGTCACAAATAGAGGGGGAAAAGGAATTCCCTAATGAGCCCCTGGGTTGTATTTAATACCTTGGTTTGAGAAGAAATACGTTGAAATTCAGACTGGAATTTTATAACCTATTTATCAGTCATTTTAATTGTGGTGTCTTTGTCAAGATCAGGCTGCAGCAACATATTTGTGCACTCTTTTATATGTTCTGTTGGTGAATAATGAGGCTTCTCTAATCACCTGGTTGTGCTGTAACTACTGTGCTGTTTGTTGCTGGCATAAATTGCTGTACAGAAATGGCAAAAGATTAAAAAAATAACCCTGGTAAGTGTAGGCTGGGGGCTGAACTGGTGTGCATTTTGTGTTTTGGGTGAAGGGAGAAAGAAAACTGAACGCAGTTAATTCTATTAACACATTTAAAAATAAGCTGAAGAACAGGAAGTAGGAGACTGGTGGTAATCACAGAAGTGTATAAAGAGAACAGAGATATTCCACTGGTCTGGTGCTAATCCCATACAAATCCATGTAAAGACTTTGTTCTTAATCTGGAAAAAACCCCACAGTCCTCTGCTGTGACATCCCATGTTCACAGATGTGGAAAGTGGAAAAGGATCAGTAAACTCTGATGCACATTTATAACTTTATTTGGACCCATCAAACTGTAATCACCTTCCTCCCCTTTTTCCTGCACACTGGATGAAGAAATTAACAATTTTGTTAGGTTTATTTTAATCATTTAAATTTATTTGTGAATATGTACTCACAACTGCCATCATCCTCACCTCCTTCTCAGTATTTTTCTCCCCCTTTGGGATTTTCTTTATGCTTAGCCCTGTATTTTAAAAATACATTCTCTGTGTGCAGAGGCAGGACTGTGTTAAGAGTCAAAGAAGAGCAACTGCATGTCAAACATGAGATGCTGAGGGCACCCTGCTCTAATTAACAGGGTTTGCATTGCATTGCACTGCTTTACAACCACACCACATTACCTGGATGCAGTTAATAGAGCAAAGCTGCAAGGAAAAAACCCACAAAAAACAAGCAAACAAAAGAATAGAGACCAGTTACACAACCCCCCGTGCGCTTTTTCACCACTATTAAGTCAGAGTGGGAGACCAAGTTTGTTTCCAGGTCTGCTGTGGCCTCTGGGATGTGTCTGGGATGTGTCTGGCAAGTTAATGACTTGTGAGTAGAAGCAGCTCTTATGCACTTCATTCCTCCACGTTTTGGTCATCTCGTGATGCCAGAGAACAAACTGATGCCTTTAGGAATATTTGTCTGTGTCCAGAAGCTGAACGAGAGTAGATGCCTGGCTCAGTAGTCCAGGATCTATATGCACTCTTATTAAAATCACATTTCAGCTCCCTGTTACAACACAGCAAAAGCCTTGCACTCTTGGTCACTCCAGTTGTGAACATCTGTAATTCACTCTCTTTTCTGCCCGACTTCTTCCTTTCCCATCCTTTCTCAATGGCTGTTCCCAGCTCCTCATTTTCAAATGCTGCTGCACAGAAGCACTGAGGATTTCCAGGCAGTTTTTTTAAGCTTGGTTTACAATGTACAGCAGGTAATAAAAGTAAATTAGAAACCACTGCCAAGAATACAGTTTGTTTGTGCAGTGTGGCCACACTGAGAGGAGATTTTGGCACATATGAGCTGTTTCCTTGGTTAATATTCCTGCAAACCACCGTGCCATGGGGTGGCTGTAGCAGTGCGAGGCAGTGCCTGCAATGTGAGAGCCAGAAACGAATTTATCACAGCCCAGTTTGCACCTTGGCTAAATCTGTGCTCAGGTGTGCTCATGCCACACGCTGCTGCGTGGATTCTGTGCCCTCAGAGGCTCCCAGACCTTGCAGGGCAGTGTCTGTCTGTCTGCTCCTCAGGACAGGAGGACAGGGAGCTCCTGGAGCAGGGAGGGGGACAGAGGGGATTCAGGGCAGGCTGAGGGAGCTGGGGCTGCTCAGCCTGGAGAGGAGCCTGAGCTGAGAGGGGCCTCAGCCCTGGGTGGGCCTGTCTGTCTGTCCCTGTCTGTCTGTCCCTGGGTGTCTCTCCCTGGGTGTCCCTGAGTGTCCCTGGCTGTCACTGGGTGTCCCTGTGTCCCCCTGTCTGTCCCTGTGTGTCCCCATCTCTGTCCCTGTCTGTCCCTGTGTCCCCTTGTCTATCCCTCTCTGTCCCTGTCTGTCTGTCTGTCCCTGTCCATCCCTGTGTGCTCCATGGCCCAGAGCCCCGGGCAGGGCTGATCCCAGCAATTCCCCTCACAGCAGGCAGAGCTGCTGCCCTGGGCAGTGCCCAGAGGGGCTCTGGGGGCTCCTCCCTGGGAACATTCCAGAATTCCCTGGGCTCTGGGGGGGCCCTGCTGGAGCAGGGAGTGGCACCAGCTGAGCCACTGGGGTCCCTTCCAAGCTGGCCCATCCTGGGGCTCTTGCCTGGTGGCTTCAGGTACAATGAACCTGATAGATTCATTATTTAATCCACTTTTATATCATACTTGAGAAAAGTCCAGGAAGAAACCTCATTTGCAAGTATTTAGTAGAATCTGTTCAGGGGGCTTCCTAAGCATAAAAGTTTCGGATTTCGTTCTGTTTTTTTGAACAAGTTGGAACAAATGAGGTAAAAATTGCATCTGTCCTTTCCAGAGGCTCTTAGCAGAAATGACCCAGAGGATTTTCATCACTCATCCACAGAGCTTACATGGTACTGCCAGCTGCATTGTCCAAAACAAACAGAATCAGTTCTTTATTGCAGCTGATAGCTGTAATGCCCCTCCTAATTCACATCCCTGACACCAGAGGCTCGTATCTGCAGCGCCTGATTGATATTCTGAATGTGATCTGTAACATCACCTTCCTGTAAAATCAGAAAGAAAATTATGAAAACTGGCACTTCTGTAACTCTTTAGGTGATGTGTCTTTTCTGACAGTGGCAGGATTTCCGTGGCGAAAAAAACCTAAAAATCCATGTGACCAAAAAAATGTGTGAAATAATTGCAGTAAGGCTTGTTAGCTGTAATGATGAAAAGTTACAGATTATTTTGCTTTGTTCTCTTTATGCATAGGATTTGGTGCAATAAAAGAGGGCATGGTGAATGCTGCCCATGTAGGAAAGCACGTTCAGTGCTGGCATGTGGGTTAAAATGATCATCTGGAGTGCTGGTGGGTTTTGCAAGGGAATCCCTGGTTGCCTCCACATCCTACCCTCCTTTTACTCCTGCCTGCAGATGGATTTTGTGTGGGGATGAGCTGGGTCCATTCCCAAGAAGGCCAAATTCAGGTGGAGGTTCTGATTCTGAACCAGCACCCAGTCATTGGGGCACCTTGGGATCACATGGAGGGAAGTGATTAAACCTGAGGCAAAATCCACAATTATTATATATTGTAAATATGAAAACCATCATCACTTCAGTAGTGTTGGCATCTCTTGTAAGAACATGTTGCCAAATAAGGTGTTAAGGAGTGGATATCCAAAAATAGAAGTAACTAGAAATCAATGAATACTTTTCAAAGTGTAATGAGAATATGCTTAGAACTTTTATTCTACAGCATTTCATTTTGGTGCAGATAGAAGGGTATAATGAAGCATAATCAGGGTTTAAAAACTGTTAATGATGACTTTTTAATTGCTCAACTTTCAAATTTGGATTTGCTTAGGATGGGAAAAGATAAATTCACCAGTGCTGAGATTAAAGATTGCCTAGCAACCAGAGAATGAATACATCTAATGTGGGGAAAACAAAGGAAGAACAAACCACTTTCATTTCCATGTATATAAAGTATGTGCAAATATAAAAGTCTGGAAATAAATATATGTGTGCATGCACAAACACAGACACACACCCTAGTTCTTCCAAACTGCCAACCTGAAATGCTGTGGATCATAAAAAAAATAAATGGAAAAGCAAAACCAAGATCTAAGATGTGGACTAAAATTGGGAATTTTCATTTAAAAGTGATAAATCCTCAGTAAGTGCTTGGGTTTTGTTTTCAATTGTCCTGCCTCACTGATGAAGGGAAAGTAGAAAGTGGAAAGGAAACAGTCAAGACCAGTAAAAATATGTGCATCTGAAAGTTTTTAGGTCTGTGAGGACAAGAAGGAAAGGAGATGTTGCCTGTCTAGAGAAGATCAAAACCACTTAGAACTGCTAATTTCGAAGGATTGTGCTAATGATTAAACTGTGTGCATTCCTTGTTCCTCTGTGGAAAATGGGACGGGCAGGAAATACGAATATTTTATTAACTGAGACATTTCAAGTGAGCACAATGCTAAAAATCTCCTGCTCAGCATTAAAAGTAAAGGACAAGTGACTGGAAATTGTAAGGTGTGTGAACACAACTGAGGTGAGCAACAGCCACAACCAAAGCAAAGTGTGCAGGGACTGCCTGGGTAATTTTTTGCCAGCTCTGTTGAGCATGCAGAGAGAAGAGATGTGGGAGGCTGTGTTGATAGGGACCAGGGTATCTTCATTAAAGGCAATTTTCCTCCCTCTCCCTGGTTCTGCAGGAAGCATCCCTGCTGCTGGCTGGGGTTGGGTGCTGGGGATGGTGTCACCGGTGCTGTCAGCTGAGCAGGCAGGGGAACATCTCTCTTTTTTTCCTTTGATGAAACACTGTCTCGACTGATGGCAGCTTTCCTCAAATCTGCACAGCAGCCTGTGCATGAAAGATTTCCCACAAGCTGTAAAAATATTCAGAGCCGTGTTATATAACCACGTTCCCCCTTTAATCGTTTTTGATCCATTTTTTACTAATGAAGATGTGAAATGACAGGAATAGTTCGTATTCTTTTTTGTCCCTGCAGAGCCTGTTGGCATAGAAATGAACTCTCTGTAACCTATGGAAGAGAGAAGAGTTTACTTTTTAAGCTGTTTTCTGTTTCTACTTGTGTTTCATATTGTCAAACATCAGATGCTTGAAAGGTCTATAACACAGCAGGCTGAAGTGCAGTGACCTGCTGCTCTTTCACATTCAAATTAATAAAGTAGCTCATAGTGCAGACCTTTAGAAAGGCAAGAGATTATACTTTTTTTTTAAGGCAGAAGAGGATTTATTATGATAGAAATTAATCTCTGCAGACATTACTTTAGGGCTTTATTCTAACTCTTGAAGTAGGGACACACTTTTACAGTATTGCACCATCAGATCAAATCCAAATCTTAAATCAGCACTTCATCTTCACCCAGGATTAATGTTTCAGCCCAGTCCCAGAGTGGAATTCAAACAGTAATTCTCTGATTAGAATAACCTGATCTTCTTTTTGCAATGACATCTCAGGTTTCGAGAAATCAGCGGGTGCAGCTCCTCAGATTGAGAGACCAGAAAAAGTTAAAATTAGAAAAAAAATGTTGCACCTGGTCTTACACAAGCTCACTGCAGCTCTCCACCACAACCACAAGCCACAGATTAATCTCTTGACCACAGAGGCTTTCAGAGGTAATCACCTTGATTTTCATGAGACCTGTGATGAAATAATGAATTTTATTCTGATATTTACATTCTCCTCTAGTTTTCTTGTCCAGCAAGTGGGGATTTCAAGTTGACATTATTGCTTGATGCATTTCCTAAAACCATTTAGACACTCTGCTAGGAGTGCTTTAACTAGAAATTTAGCTGAACTTTCTACCTGCATAGTAAGCAAATCAGCTTAGGAAAGAAGCAGAAGGAGGTAGATGAGCTATTGGTATCTAGAAACCTTATTTTTCAAATAATAAGCGAGACAATTTAATTATTCCAACTGTCTTTTTTACCTTAGGAGAAACAAATTAGCTGCCTCGCCATTAAATCTGAAGAAACAGCTTACAAATTTCTCACAAAGAACTGCAGAGCTCATCTGTTTCTGTGTTCACACTTTGCATCTCTGCACAGGTGTGTCTTCAACATGATTTATGGTTCTGCTTCAGCTGTGGAGAAATGGGTGTGAACTCGGGCACTGCGCAGATGATTCTGTAAATCAGGAAACCATTAAAGCTCTTTTTCTCAAAATTGACTTTACCATGAGAACGCTGCAGGTGGCAAGTACTTTCTCAGTCTTCTTCTGGAGTTTAGGTGCTCTTCTTAGCTTCAGAACTGCTGCTTATTTTTGCTATATCTGTACCAGATTTCTGTTGACTGGCTTTTTCCTGGGCTGCTCATTTTTTGGTGCTGCCTGGAGGTTTCTCTTTTGGAACAAGTTTTATTCTCGTGAAAGCGAATGGCCATTATTCTTATTTCTTTTGAAAGAGCTTGTAAAATAAGCCATATTTCCTGTAGCCACATAGGAAACTGAGCACAATTGTGGCTGCTGTTTTAGACAGAAATGACGGCCCTCCTCTTCCCGGCAGTGCTGGAACCAAAAGTTGAATTTTAAAACACACACTGTGTAGAATACCAGAAAAGAGCACCGTGTCTCCCTAAAAGTCTGTGTGTCTAACATCATAAGCTCATATGCCATTCTCTTTGCAGCTACAGCATCAGCACATTTACCTCAGTATCAGCTGCTGTGAATTTCACTGCCTCATTACATAATGTATACCCAATGTGTTCATATTTATATTTAATGCCCATTGCATGAAAGAATAAAGAGGGTTGAATTTTTCCATCCGCACTTGCTGTTTCACAGAATGTGCTCCATTTTTAAATTATGGAAGGAAGCGTGGCCCAGACAGCAGAATGGTCTTTATTCAATCACTTCCATCATTACAGTTTTGAAATGTGAATCCACAGGATCTTTTTTAAGGCAGGATTCTTTCTTTATCATCATATCATTGTCTCAAGCAGATGTCTCTCAGAGCAGCAGTTCTGCCAGAAAGCCTAATAGTTATCATTCTAGGTGTTATAGTTGAGGGAAATTGTCTCCATTTCAGGCTAATGATGTTGTGCATGGGGACTGGAATGCTTCTCTCAGGCCTAATTCAGGAGACCTTAGCTTTTGGCAGGTATTTCTGCCCCAGAAACTGTAACATTAAACAGTGAAGAGCTTTAACTTGGATTAAATAATTCTTTTTCATGTTCTTAGTTTTTTTCACTGCAGATTAATTAGTGTACAATAAGGGCAGCTGGCTGGTTTCTCTGCTTTTAGGATGAGTGCTTTGAGAGGGGTCAGGTGGCTGCGGGATGGAACTTCTCCCTCTGCCCATCTCCTTCAGCCTTCACGTCACAAAAGTTGTTTTCATGAACTGTGAATTTCTGTTCCTGACAAGGATTGATGGGTTACCATCACAGAGTGCTGCATTATTTATGCACACAAGGGCTGGGCTCCTTCTTTCAGGCTGTCCTCTGCTGTCAAGCAAGGAATTCAACTCCTCAGTCAGGAATCACGCAATATTTCATTTCTGTGGGATTTTATGGGATCAAAAATACGTTATATAAAAGTTTAAAGTCCAGCAAAGAGTGGGTGTGGCACTTCTACCCAACTCCCCAACACCACCTGCTTGTGGAAAGGAGCAATAGTTGTATATTCAGTATTTTATTGAAAAGCATGTGGTTATAAAAGTAGTTATGTGAACTCATGGAAAAGAGCATGATGGACTTGCAGAACAGGTTTTCTCTAGGTGCTTTTAATGAAAAAGATCCAGGTTCATTGGTTGAGTTACAAAAACCATCACATTTCTTAAAGAAAACATCCTAGGTATTATTAGAGAGCAAATATATCAGCATTTTATTTGAGTTTTGCTGCATAATTCTTCCTGAGTTTGGAGAATTAGGAAAGGTTCTTAATTAAAATTCTAATTTTGAGTTTACATGGATCTCTTTCATTTTATTCTTTTTGTCATGCTTTTTTTTAATTCTTAACCAGCCATGGTTCCCAGGGAGAGGATGGACAATTTGCTCAAGAACTAATTTGACTTCAAAATGTTATGAAGAAATTAAATATGAGCAGAAAAATAATTACAGGAATTTTAAAAATCCCACAAATTTAGGAATTTTTGATATTAAATGAAGTCTCAAAGGTTTATGTACTGTCTTCAGACACTTTTACATTTGAGAGGTCAGTTAAAGAAAAGCACAAAGCTGGTCAGACAAAGACAAACATGAAAATGACTGTTTTTATTCGACATTGAATCTTACTGGAATCCTTTCAGAATATCTTAATAAAAGTGCAGTAGTAATTGGTCTTTAGATTTTTATTTTTTTTTTTTAATAATTGAATTTCTCCTGGAGTGTTTGTTTAATTTGCAAAATTTGTCAAATTACACAGTCTGTTACACAAACAGCATCTTGCCAATCACCATGGAAAGCCATCAGCAGCAGAGCAGACTCCTGCAACATTTATTGTAAATTATGTATTCCCTTTCTTGGGTTTATTTTACTCTGTCATTCACAAAAGCTCTCAGGTTAAATTATGAAACCAGAGCAGTGTTAAAAGCTGTGTCACATTTTAATGGTAACAAATCCCTTTATCAGTTGTGTGAAGGCAAAATGCACCCATATCAGTTTTTCTTCCTTGGAGCCTCCAAAATCAAATTCTGTTCATCAAACCCAGTGGGATGTATAACAAATTAGATTTCAATATTTCAGTATGAATGTCCTCTCAAGAGACACAAAACGTAAATTGAGGAAGACTTTCTTGATTCAAAGGTGATATTTCTTTTGTTCAGCACCATTTCACAGACAATAGGTTACAAATAATGAGAAAAACTCTTACATGATTTTTGATAATTTAAGTTTCAACATTTGCACAGCCTGATACCTCCTCTTAAGTAGAATTGTGCAGCTTCTCATTTCTCTGACTGCATCATATTTGATTTTGTACTATTTTATTTAACCACTGTTGTTTACAGAAAGGCTTTTCCTCTTTAATCCTCGTTATCATTATGTGAATGAGACAGGATAAGCTGTTTTTTGCTTGGCTTTTTGTTTGTTTGTTTGTTTTTGATTTCACTCGGGTTTTGTTTTATTTTTTTGTTGTATTTGTGATTGGTTGGGTTTTGTTTGTTTCATTTTGTTTGTTTGCGGTGGTTTTTGGTTTGTTTTGTCTTGGTTTTTTGTTGTTTTTGGGGGGTTTTTTTTGTTGTTGCTGTTGTTGTTGCTGGAACTTTTAGTTACCAGTGCTTGCTTTCTTTTTTTTTTTTTATTTTTAGCCCATTCTCTTTAGATGCGCTCGTTAATAATTTTATTTCTGTGATTTCTGTGGTACAATGACATCACCAAAATTACACCCGTGACTGACAGGCCAAGGTGGTGGGTCAAAAGAGCAACTGGTGCAGTTATTTCCTGAACGTGGAAATAAATGTCTGTTAGCAGAGCAGAACATCTGCTTTATTAGTCCCAAACTGCCGTCGGGTCACTTCATCTCAGGCTGAAAAAGCCAACAGGAATTTTCAGGCAAATTAAAACCACACAGCTGACTGTCCACACTTCGGTCACTTCAGGAGATTTCAGTTTCTGGAAATATAATGTAACATTTTGTGTGAATTCTGCTTGTCATTCAAGATGGAATTTACAAATTCAAAGGAAATTTTTTGCCTTTTCGCCCTTTTACGCCAATGGCATTATTGAAATCAGAATGACACCAAATCAGGAAATATGTAGCAAAAATATCCTCTCTCATTTTAATCAGAATATCCATGTGGATTTGCATACTAAGTGTTCCTGCTCCAGATGCTATTTAGTTTATTAATTTAATTAGAGGTGAGGGAATACAGTTGTGAGAGAATTCATTTAATAGTAGCTGTTCTTTCACAACCAATTGCCTAATCCCCTAAAGTAATAAACAAGCATCCTTTGCTACCCCAATAATGCAACAAAAGCAGAAAATGAGAAGTCTTGGCTTATTTAAATTCAGATAGAAAATATCATTTACTGTTCTCAAAAATTCATTTTCTTCTCCATCAGCTGGACAGTCTTTTAGACAAAACAATATCAAGTGCATGACAGCTCTCTGTGTCATGAAGGCACCCTAAAGCTGACAAAAAATTAAATAAAACTACAAATAACCCAGCAATCTACTGCACAACTCCAGTATTTCTGTGCAACTGATGCACAGAATTCATAAAGGCATTTTTGTTCATCGCCTACATTTCTTAAGCAATGTTTAGATGTAAATTCTCACACCAGGGATTTATCTGAAATCCGTGTACAAGAAAGGTGTTGAAATCCTGAGCTGAGTTTGGCACCAAAATAATCCAAAACATGCTGTAATGTCAGTATTGCTGACATAAACCAAAATAATTTCCATAAATCTCTTCAATGACATGGAAAAAAAAAAACCTGGAGATTTTCAATTAAAAAAACCCCACAGAAAATCATGTGCTTGTTTTCTAATAACTGTCTACCTGTAGATCATTCTTTCAGATGCATTTACTGCAGAAAATATTGTTATTTTTAAACGCTATGCTGAGCAGGAGAGAGAACAAACCTACCTTTAAAGGTGAAGATTGAGATAGACAAAAATATAACTAAATATAAGATAAACTATCTGGGAAAAATTACTAAATAAAAGTTGACCAAAGCCTAGGGGGTGTTCTTTAGGGTGGCTTCCAATTATCCCACTGGTGACAGAATGAAATCTGTAGATATCCTTCAGGTTAGAAAAAGCAAATAAATAGCCATTTGCTATTGTCTTTTGCAAATGGATTGAGTTTAAAACAACCACATTTTACAGGGTGAAAGATTAGGGTAGATGATTACCTGGGGCTGTGGTGTTAAATAAATACAAAACTGAACGATCCAAAAGTCATTCAAAGGACAGAAGGATTCGTCATTTCTTTCTGAACCCAGTTACCAAAAATCTGATGTGTTTAGAGCCTGTGGGTAATTTTTGGTGGCTTTTCCACAAAACCTTTTGTTTTCCCTGTGCCCACAGCGGATGTGTGCGACTCCAACCCCTGCCAGAACGGTGGCATCTGCCTGTCAGGGCTCAGTGACAACTTCTACTCCTGCGAGTGTCCCCAGGGTTTCACAGACCCCAACTGCTCCAGCCTTGTGGAGGTTGGTAAGTGAAAATTAAATTAAATTGCTGAAATGGCTCCAGGGGCTGGCCAAGCAGTGATCCTGCCCGTGGTGTTCTGTGTGGTGCTGGTGAAGCCTTGTTGGGGCTACATGAATGCAGAGGCCAGAATAAATAAAAACTAAAAGCATTTCTATTGGCTGAAGGGCCTTCAGGAACATTTTGGGCAGGCAAAGCCCCCCCAGGGGCTATACCCAAAAATGGTTTTCACATTTTTATGTTTGGTCCATTTGCATATTGGGGGTTAATCTAACAATTGCAGCTCCAGCTAATGAAGTCATTGACCCCCAGTTTGCCCCCCCAACTCCCTTTTGTTGGCATCTCTGGCCCTGATGCAGTGAGGTGTCCTTGGCTGCCAGGCCTGGAGAGGAATTGCTGTGTCTGCCCAGAATGGGACAGCAGCAGCTGGCACTGGGTGTGGGGTTTGGAGTTATGCACTAAGGAACTGCAGGGTCACAAATACATGGAAAATATAAAAGCAAAAGTCCCAAGGCATCACTGGGGTTGTTACGTTGAACATTATTGGGGTTTTAACCTGATATCTGTGCCATAGACATCTCTATAATAATTAACTGTTGAAAATAAAGTAATTAAGTTGAAATGGCATCTGCAGAACGTAATTGCTCAGATAAGTCCAGTGGTCCACAGAAAAGTCCATAGTGGTGACTTCAGCATCACCAACATTTTTCAAAGATCAATTCTAGATAATTCCAGATAATTCTATGTATCCTTCTTCAACCAGTGCCCTTCAAATCTTCATTTCTGATGGTTTTATGCCAATGTCCGGAGTAAAGACTAATTTCTCATGCAAATGAAGAGACAGGAACAGCAGAGGAGAAAACCAGAGTAACACAAAGTGGTCACTTGTTTGAATTTCAAAATAATTATCCATTTGGGGGCTCTAATTAGTCATTAGATGAGTGCAAAGAGCACAAATCAAATGAGCTGAAATTTTGTGATGTGCACTTGACTCAAAGAAAACCTAAATCTGAGTGGTAGATCCAAAACATCCAGCAGGTCAGGCCTCTATATTAAGAAAAACTTAAGAAGAAAATGTGAATCTGAAGGAAAAGATAGAGGTAGACAGCTCACTGAAAGTTAACTGAGCTCTCATATTATCCCAAAGAAGGAACAAAAATATGTTTACAGAGCAAAACGATGGCACTGTCACAGCTGGGCTCAACTCTGCTACTGCCATAAATCTGTGCGGGTCTCATTTTTAAATAATAATAATTTAATTTAATTTAATAAGTATGCTTCAAAAAAGCTACACAAAGTGAACCAAGGTTCACTGTTCTATGGATTATGTCTCTGCCAATGGGTAAAGGGAGCAGAACTTAGTCCAGAAATAAAGGGCTGCTCTGTTTATGAGGTTTTTTGGCTCATTTCCTTTCCTGAAAATGGTGCTGCTGCTGTTTTTAGAGTGAATTCCAAGCGTCCACAATGCAGTTTTAAGGGAATTTGGATTTAAATGGATTCATTACTTTCTGCAAAGAAATGGAGCTGGTTGCTGTGGGAGAATGATCAACTTCAGACACCAACTGCAATTTCTTTCTGACTTTAAAATGTTGTTGCTGGTTGCCACCTAAAATTTGAGTTGCAGAAGGAGGTGCTTGTTGCCCACACAAGGAGCCAGGAGATGCTGTCTCAAATCTTATTTTCCATCCCTTTCCCTACAATTTTTGTCAGTGCTTGAATTTGTCCCGTGGATAAATGTCATGCTACCCTAAAAAAGCCTAGACATGGCTTCACTTCAGGAAAATTCTGGATTTATTGTGTACTTGGCTGGCAGGAAATTGCATTGCACGTGACTGGGAGGATGCCAGAAATTACTGAATCTGGGGAAAAAAAAATCATATTGTGATAATTACCACTGTAATTAGCAGATGAGCATTAATAGGGCTTTAAAAAATACACATATACTTAACTAAAATCTTCAAGCACTTCAACAAAAACTCAGTTTGGCAAACAGACTAAAGCATAAGTAAATAACTTGACAATGTGTGGCAATCACAGCACTTGCAGAAGCAGGATGTTACATTTCTAGTTTGCAATCCACGGGGAATATCTGCTGGACAACATTGGTTAAATAAAGAATCTGTTTAATATTCCTACAGTAACTAAAATCCAGAATGTTAATTTAGTTTGTGTTTGTCTTGTCTGCTACATGTGTGGGTTCAGTCTAGCCTTGTTGAAACCTTTATAAATAGATTTTAAAGAATCTTTTATTTTTTAGTTAAAGATCGTTCTGCGTTTTGTAACCCTGAACACAGTCATGTAAGCCACTGGGGAAAAAAACAGCATTTCAAGAAAACAATTTGATTTTTTTTTCCTATGAAAATAATGGTGATTAGTGTAAGCTGTTAGTCAATCAGCTCCATTAATTCAAATACTGAAGTGCTTAAAGTAAAATAATGTTGTGAGATGTCTAGAGGAGCCCAGGAGTGCAAGACCCTGAGTGATCACTCTTACTAAGAGTGTTTATTAGATGTATGAATTAAGAAGGAATGCTAGCAAAGGTTGCTTCTCTTTGGCTTTTTAATGAGTTTTTTGCCCAAAAGCTAATCTCTTAATCCCTCGTATCTCAAAAAAGCCTTCTTGACAATTTTCTCTGCAGTTGAAAACACTAAGTTAAAAATTAGTGTTTAGGATGTCAGGGGGTAGGAAGGAAAGAGGAGGGTGAGGAAAAAAAACTAAACACCCAAAAACCACACCCAACAACAACAACAACAACAACAAAAACCCCCAAACAATCAAACAAACAAACAAAAACCACAGAGAAGGGCCTGTGCCACTCTGTCTCCCTCAAAAGGGCTGCACAGAAAATTTAAAAAAAAAAAAAAAAATGTAAAAGCAGCTTGGTGTTGTCTGCATCCCCCCCCTTAGAGGCTTTGTGCAATGTCAGGATGCACTGCTGAACTCTGGGCACCTGCTGGGAAGTCATAAATTTTTCAAGGGACATACCTTAAACAGGAGGATTTTCACAGTAAAAGGCAACAGGGATTTTACTTAATCATGCATTAATGTGGGTAAATAAAAGGCAGTCCCATTCAGACAGCAAGTCATGAACTATGCAGAGGAAATAAAAAAAAAATAGATGCATACAAGTACTCAGGAAGATCAAACATTTAGGTAGAAGTCTCCCCTAAATAGATCAGCAAATACTCCAGACACTTTGGGAGCTGCATGGATTCTCAAGAATGCAACTTCCTTTGTTACCTTAACAGAAATAAAATTTAAAATAACCTGGTATTCATAATAATACCAATTTCAAGTTAATAAGTTTAACTAATTATGTGTTTTTATAAATTTACCCATGGAAAAATATAAATTTTCTACCATTCTTCTTTTTTTTTCTGACCCTGCAACTTTGAGTGCATCTAAACCAAAATTCATAAATGATTCTTGCGAGAGTAATTTGCATATTTTAAATTGCTATTCCCATTCTGACCCTTCTCTTTTGTTAATGGCAATCCCCCTTTATTTCCTATGTGTACTTTTATACCAAACTTGGTTGTGCTAAAAGATTTGAGATGAGGTGCTAGATCTGCAATATCACCCTCTTTGTGCAGCCAGGTTTTTCAGTGCTCTAACAGATTTTAAATATCTGATAAAGTGGCAGAGGATAAGATAGAGAAAGGCAGGAAAAATTGTGTGTTTTAGTTGTTTTCAGTACAGCACATCCTCCAGCGAGGTGAAAAAGGATTTGGCTAAACAGATAAAAGGTGATTACATCAAACATTCCAAACAGCAGGATGCTTTCCAAAGATAATAAGAACACTATGGTCCAAGTTAACTCTTCAGCAGACTCCCTCCTACATACATGGAAACATAACTTTTAACCTGAATTGAAACAAAATCATTTAAAATTAATTGATATTGGCATTGAAATGCATTACAAAGTGGTTGGCAGGCTTTACATCTTTTAAATAACTCACAAGTCATTCTCAGGAATGATGTAAATTATCAAAATGCAATAAACAACAACTGTTTCAGACAATTAATAGGAGTAATTAATTAATTAATTCTGTTGAGGAAAACTCCTAATGTGCTGCCTGTCAACTTGGGTAACTAATTAGCCATGGACAGCACACGAGGGGATCTATAAAATGGCACTGGGGGGAGTTTTCTTTGAAATAAAAATTGCTCCAGTTTTGTTTGGTGTGTGCATAAGGGAAAACAGGGGGAGAAACACAACCTTAATGACAAGAGAAAGAGTTTATTAGCTTTTTATTGTGCCATAAGGCAATGAGAGTGTGCTGCATGGGTTGACCGTGCTCACATTTGAAATCTGAGCATCTTAAAACTTCTCGGTTTTGATCTTCCAAGTCTGAAATTCAATAACTGTCTGAGAGGATAAACTGGTGAACATGTTTAGTTTATTTAAGTGAAAAAAAAGAAAAAAATAACAGATGTCAAATGGGCTGCCAGCATCCTTTTGGAAAGTGTCTGTAGCTTTTATGTCAGCTCTCACTGAGAGGATCTCATTATTGGAAAACACGGTGAAAAAAATGCCTGTGTGCATTTTGGAAGGGTGGGAAGGCAAGCTAATGATCTTATGGTTAATGATCAAGGGAAGCTGGGTTTCAGTGCAGCATGGAGGCTGAGTGAAGGGAGAAGAGTTGAAAGGTGAGCCAGAGATGCCAGTTTCCCATGGCATCTTTATTCCTCCAAGTGATTAAGAAGTGATTGCGGGGTTCCTTGCTTGGCACATTTGAGTTTTCCATAATCAATTCAGTCTTCCCAGTATCCAAAGTAAACTCTTTCTTTGACAGCTGCTGTCTCTCAGCCAGAAACGCAGGAATCAAACAAGTTCTTCCCTTTTCATGCTGTTAAATAAGAATTCAGTAAGATGGATTAGGCCCAGAGCGCTCTGATCTGTTTGCTTTGTGGCTTTATTTGCACAACCCAAGTCCCCACTTTTGCTTTCCTGACCCCTGCACTGACAGGGCAAGGGCTTCTGGAAAAAATGAGTACAGATGAAAGTCCTGTCACTCACTTCCTGCCAGTCTTGCAGATGCCTCTCAATGCCATGATTAGAAATGACTGAATGATTTCAAAGATGCTTTTATAGCCTTACAACGTGTTTTGTCCTTTTTTAAGGAGGGTGGGTTGCACCACACGTTGAACATAGGTACCAATGGATTTCCCAAGGTAAAAAGAGTGAAATGAATCCACTCTTACAAAAGAATTCCAATTACTTACTGCCATGTGCATCTAGTATGCAATTGACATGAAAGCAGTCACCTCAGCTGTAAATATGGCAGCCTGGAATAATGCAAATTACAGCACTGGCCCTCCCAAAGTCAGAGAAGTGGAAGATGTGGGGCACCTGTGGAGGTCTGTAGCCCTAACCCCACCTCACAATGGATGATCCAAGGGTGCAGGTTTCTCAGGGCCATTTCCAGTTGAGTTTTGAATATTTTCAGGGACAGAGAATTTACTTCTCTACTTAGCTTCTCATGGCAATCTGTGCCAGTGTTTGATCACCTTCACAGGCAGAAAAAAAAAAAAAAAGCAAGGAAACAAATGGAAAAACCCCAAAACCCCAAATATATTTAAGTGTAATTTTGTGAAATTTAGTTTTTCTCATTGTGCTATCACTGGGTACCACTGAGAAGTCCCTGTCTCTGGTGTCTTTATTTGTATTTTCTTCTCCAGGCTTGACTATTTGATTTCAGGGACATAATCACATGCCTTGGCCTGCTGGCACTCCTCTCCCTCGTGCAGCACAATCCTTTGCAGATTGCCCAGGATATTGGGAAACACAGGGTGGGCTCCAGATTTCAGCACCTATTGTCACTGCTTTGGGTGTAGTGCCACCCAAATTGGCTACATTTAATCCTATATTAGCAAAATTTATGTAGAGTGGCTTATTCACCACGTTTCTTATTGTCAAGAGGAAGACTTTACTGCATGACTGTGAATTCCTCTCCAGTGAGCTGTCGTGCTTTTCTCTTGATACTGACTCATTATTTGAAGAAATTGCAAAGTCAATTGTTCTCGTTTTGCTGATACTCCCACTCTCAGGAACCATTTCAATGGCTCTGTTGGTAACAGGAGATTAACTTCAGAGGTGAGGTGGGCCTGTGTTTATTGGAATTCAGCAAGAATAATCAGGTTCCATGGTTAAAGGGTAGTTTCTTCTGGGAAAAGAGTGAGAGAGAGGAGGAGGAGGGGAGGGATTGAAAACAAATTCTTCCTTGCAGGTCTTCAGCATGTTGAGGGCATTTCTCAGTGCTCTATTCTGAAGCCTAAACCCTAGGGCTTCACATTTCTGCTACACAGCAGTGCTTTATGTGGAATTAACTGCAGAACACATTTTTTAAACAGAAATTATCACATAATCAAGATGTTCTCATAGGTTATGGAGCTCTGTTAAAATCAATCAATACATATTAATAAAACTAATTTGACAAATTAGGTCCTAATGTTTAGTTTTTGGGTAGCCTAAAGAGCGCATAATGCACAAAAATCTAAATTGAATGGTCTGAACGCATGCAAGGAGAATAGCTTGATAAATGGCATTGATTGCAGGGCAGAAAATGTTGTAAGTCATAATTTACAATATTTCTGCCAAAGAAATTGCCTTTGGTGTTGATTGCCAATGAATCTGTAGTAAAAATAAGGTTTTGAGTCACGACTGGTGAAGAGAGGGTGCAAAACTGGGAGTTCACAGAGTCACAGAATCCCAGGTGGGAAGGGACCTCAAGGATCATCTGGGTCAAAATTTCTTGGCTAAATCATGGTCCAGGTGAGAGGGGCCAGAGCCCTGCCCAGCTGAATCCTAACAGTATCTATGTTAAGATTCAGGAACACATAATCATGAGAAATGATTGTATGCAGGTGCTTTCATTGAAGAGCTCTGGGTGTCAGGGGTACAACCCAAATCTGACTCCGACATGGATTCAGGATGGATATGCTTTTATATTCTATCGTTATATAACTTTCATGTTAATTATTAAACTTACATTGTTCAATTGTACACATAGATTTCAGCCAAGCATTGCCTCCTTAGACTAGGAACATACAGTTTCTCATGGTTCTTCTTATGATTATACAATAATTATTTTTAATTACTAAACAATCATCACATCTAACAATTATATCGTTTATCACACTGCTTACGCAGGTGAAACGCAAAGCTTAACATTTCAGACTTTTATCTTAACATTTTTCCAGGGCCCCACTATCCCTGGGGAATCCATCCCTTGCCTGGGGAGATGATTCCAGTGGTTGATTGTTATGGTGAAAATGTTTCCCCTTGTGTCCGGTCAGAGCCTCCCCAGAGTCCCTTGGACCCCTCAGCCTCGTCCTCCCCACGTGGCTCTGTGCACAGAGAGCCTCCCCCTCCTCTGTGGCCGCCCTTAACCAGGGGAGCACGGGGTGAGGTGTCCCCTCAGCCTCCTCTCCTCAGGGCTGAGCAATCCCAGATCTCTCAGCCTTCCCCCCAAGTCAGACTTCCCAGCCCTGGGATCCTCTTTGTGGCCCTTCCCTGCACCCTCTCCAGCCTGCCCAGCTCTGTGTGGCACACAGGGCTCCAGGTGGGACCCAACAAAACCTGAGCCGAGTGGGGTGATGACTTCTTCACCTCTGATTTGCCCTTTTTGGTGCCTCTTTGGGTGAAGGATCCTGCAGTTAATTCCTTCCTTCCCCATCTTTGTGTCCCTTTGCTCCACAATGTCCTTGTGCCTCTCCCATCCCGTGCAGACCCAAAACGGACACAGCACTGCAGATGTGTCCCTTTGCCAAGCAAAGAGAAGGATCACCCACACTGACCTGCTGGCAGTGCTCTTCCTAACACATCCCAAAATGCTGCTGGCACTTGTAAAAAGTGCTTAATGTTCTGCTGGGTTTCATCAGGATATTTCTTTTGTAAAGCATTTTGGAATACATAACAGAGCTTCAAATCCTAGGTGGGACTACAGGTAAATTTGACCATGCACAATGTTTGTAGGTAGTGAAAACTTTAACACCTGAATGAGAAATGCCCTGTTGAGTGAACCCCATGCTGGAATTCATATCACATTTTCCTGTTTTTCTGGCTGCAAATTTTTTTTTCTATTTGGAGCTACACACTGTCCAGGTCACACACTAGAGGGTGAGCAGTTTCCCACTCTGAATGAGATTTTATGCATTTTATGCACCTAATTAAAAGGGCAAATGGAAAACATCCAGCCCCTTGCTGGGAGGCCTACTGCTCAGGATGAGACTTTGCAAAGAAAAACCAAGTTTGTGAGCATGGGCTTACTTGCAAAAACACATCCCCAGCCCCTGCTTTCAGTTGGAGGGATGAAGGACCCAGCAGTGCATCACATTTTGATTAAAAGCTGCAGCACTGATGCCAAGAGGTTAATGTAAAAATACTCAGAAAAGCGTGCATAAATAGGTCATGGAGAGCTGTGACAAACTGTGAGGTGTGGGCTTTGCACCCAGGTGTTGTTTAACTGGAAATTCCAAGTACACAGAGCCTGCTAAAGGCAGGGTGCTGCAGAAACAAGGGCTGGCACCTGCCTGGGCTGTGTGTACTGGAAGAGAGGCATCTCTGGTGAGCCAGGTCCTTTTCCATCAGGTTTTGCCCTGTTTTATTGGGTGAAGAAGACAAGGCAAAAAGAACAGAGGGGAAAAAAAAAAAAAAAAAGGAAAAAAGAGCATTTTCCTCAGAAATGGGTTATGTCTATGGCCTTATATATATATATTTTTAAACCAGCTTCAAAAGAAGCAGGTAGAATAAACCAGTTACGTTTTGTCAGACCTGCCAGTGAAAGAGGCTGCACATAAAATCTGGAGAGCTCCTGCTGACAGATAGGGGAAAATTGCTCTTTGGATAGGTGCTCTTAGCATTGTCTGGAAAGAGAAGTGTTCAAATAATTCAACTTTGGTAGGCAGCAGCTGCATCGGGTTGAAACAGCAGAGCACATGGCACACCAAGATCTAATGAAATAAATACTCTGGTACACAATGCCCTGCACATTTCCCCATCCATGAGTGCCTCTGGAGTGGTCCAGGTGCCTGTGAGAGCTGCTGACACAGCTGCTGGGCTGCTTCTTGTGATGTTCCATGCCATGTTGACTTTGTTCTTTGGTGTCCCTGTCCTGGTGTTTAAAATGGTTCTCTCACCACTTTAAAATTTTTATTATTATTATTATTAGTAGTAGTAGTATTAGTATTAGTATTAGTATTAGTATTAGTATTAGTTTTAATTTTAATTTTAATTTTAATTTTATTAATTTTATTTTTATTATTATTAACATCATCATCATCACATCATCATCATCATCATCTTTGTTATCTTTGTTATCTTTATTAAAACATGGAAACCATATCCATCTTATTGTTCCTAATCAATTGTTACTGCCTTTAAGACAGTTTTTATTACCAGATATTTGTTTTGAATCTAATTATCATTAACAAATACTAGAGTTCTTCAGGTTCCTTTCCAGTTGCAGAGAAATTAATTATGGCAGGATTTTTTGTACTTTTGAAATACATCACTTATTAGGAATTATTAATTCTTACAGATTAGGGATCATTAAATATCATCATGATCAGGATTAATTATTATTTGGTTTTGCTAGCATTGGGGTAGTAGCTTTATCTTCCTGTTCCTTTAGCTTCTTGGCTAATGCAAAGTAAATAGTTTTGGTGGTTTCCAAGAGACCAGACAATATAATTTCTGATAAAATTTTGACTTAAGAAATGTTCTTGAAGCACTGCCTCTGTTTGTTTTCCCATTTTATATAATACACTTTTCTCCTGGATTTTTATATAGAAGGATGTGACTCAACACTATGGAAGCAACTTGCTAAAAAATAAAAATGCCAGAAGGAAGCTGATTCTTTAGCTGAAAAAGCAAATTGGTCTTTAATGAGATGTTAATTCTGGCATCCTAGGAGATTCAGATTAGAAGATTTTATACTTCTTAGGAAAAAATGATCAGATGGAAAACCTGGTGGTGTTGAACTTAATGCAAGCTCTAAATGGAATTTGGTTCCAGAGTAAAAGAAACACAAATTAAAAGCTGAATATTGGATCCAGAGACAGATGGACATTATTGTTGTTTTTTCCTTTCCCTCTTTAAGTTTTTTACCAGAATTTTTTTTTCCCAAACTATTTATATAAAGTGCCCATTAAGCAGAGCAAAATACATCATGTTTTGGCATCACTTTTTCTTACTTTTTTCTTTCCATGTATGTTTACTTGTTTTTAATGAATTAAGGAAATACATCTTTCCTACTAAAAAAAAAATAGATTAAATAGCTCAGGAACCCTTTTGATTTTCTCCCATAACAAAAAAAACTTCTGTTCAGAAGCAGAAGAATAAGAGTACCCAAATGTTTCTCCTAATAATTTTAATGTTTCTAACTGGGAAAAATTTCTATCTTGTGGCTCAGAAATTTCTTTTGCCTGTGCAACTCTCTCTGATCTGATTCCTTTCTATGCTTATTCCTTCTTTTTTTTAAATCTCTGCTAAGTCACTTGCTTAAGGGTCTTTGGTGCTCATCATCCAGATGCAAAATTTCCTTAAGCATTTAAAATACTGTGGAATTATATATCTGCTCTTTTTCTTTTTTTTTTTCCAGAATAATAAATGAACTTGTTGAAGATTTTAAACTGTAATAGATAAAACTAGTATTGTCTTGAGCAAATAAACCTTATTCTTTAGGATATTGAGGATATTGAGCACTGTAGCTCACCGTTGCTCTTCTAAAACTTCTGCAGTTTTAGAAGAATATAGAAGAATTATGCTGACATGGATCAGATGAGGCCTTTTAACTTCTTTCAGCAAGGGATCAATTTACTCCAAAAATCACATTTTCCTAAGGGGAATAACTAAATGCTTTATTTCTTGACTGGTTTGTTGTTGTTTCTTTTTTCTTTATTTTTTTTCCCCAAAATATAAGTGTAATTACAGGAACTCCATAAGAAGTCTATGGCTGAATTTTTTTCCTATTAGGCTACAGAATTAATTCATATTTTGTTGCAAGAAATCAAAAAACCGGGGAAATTCTATACAGGATACTATAATAAAATATAATAAAAAATTAATTAGCTGTGAAAATTATCAGCCAAAATCCCAGGAAGAAATATGCCAGAGGGGTGTCCACCTTTCCTACCCCATTCCAGGGTTTTAGTTTTTGTCTGGATTTATTGCTGTTTGGCCAGATGTGCCTGGGCTGTACCTGTTCTTGTCAGGTGTTAAAAACAAGGCTGAAATACCCCACTTTTCCTCCTTCATTTACCCAGTAAATTATCTGGGATGGTTCTTTTGGGGTGAAAAGGCACGACATGCCACGTGCTCATCTTTTTGTGCATTCATGGGTGAGGAGGATAATGAGGACTTGAGTGAAATCCTGACTGTTTGAAGCATATGAATAATTCAAATTAGAGATACTGATTTGGAGGTTTTTTTTATGTTGTATCACAGGTGTACAGCTTTCTCCTACTTGATGATGCTATAAATTAATGATTAATAATAATTAATTTATATTTATGTTATATTAATGACCAGAATTATTAAGGCATGAGGTTTCATGCTGAATTATGATTGCAGAGCTAGTATTTCATGTGCATTACTTGAGCTGAACACCTGCTTGAGAAACTGACATTGCAGCATGAGTTAGGAGAGTCAATATATTATTTCCTATGTTAGAAGAAATTAATCAATGAGATTGAAATTAATGTTTCAGCTGCTCCCCCGTGGCTACATCTGTAATATTAGAATGCTAATTTGAGGTACAAACTCTCAAGTTATCAATACCATCTTCACTTTGAAACATGCACTGGAATGGCAACACTTTAAATCAGGGAATTATGAAGTCTGGAAAATTCAAAAGGTTGACTTGGACATGACTTTAATTTTTTGTCCCTGAAATTAGGAAAAGAGTGAGGTAGAATTCAAGAACGTCACGATTTGGCAAAATCACACTTCAGCTTCCTTGGTATTTATGATTCTGTTCAGTTTATGCGTCACTTCATGCATAATTGGTGCAAATATATGTGGTTCCACTCTTCTGATCTATGCTTTTGACAGATATCTAATTCCAATCTGCATGAATGCATGCAAGGTTTTAATTTTCTTTTTTTTTTTTCAAGTGGATGGGTATGAGACATGCATATACAATCTGCTTTGTTTGCCTGCCCATATCCATAGTTCTCTGAACACAGCATCCCAGAATGGTTTGGGTTTGGAGGGACCTGAAATCTCAACCAGTGCCATGGCAGGGACACCTCCCACTGTCCCAGTGTCCAGCCTGGCCTTGGGCACTGCCAGGGATGCAGGGGCAGCCCCAGCTGCTCTGGGAACGTGTGCCAGGGCCTGCCCACCCTGCCAGGGAGAAATTCCTCCTAATATCTGGTCCAAACCTACTCTCTGTCAGTTTGAAGAGCCATTCCCTGCGCCCTGTCCCTCCAGCCCTTGTCAGTTGTCTCTCTCCATCTTTCTCATTGGTTCCTTCAGGCACTGGAAGGACACACTGAGGTCACCCCAAATCCTCCTCTCCAGGCTGAACATCCAAATTCTCTCAGGTCCTACACTTACCTCCTGACAGACTAACAGAAGTGGTCAACATACCCTGGAATATTTAGTTTTGTCATCGTCTGCATAGACAGCAGGATGCAAAAGCTCAGACTCCAAATCCTCATGGAGATGCTTCACATGTTGCATTTCCATTCATGGACAATTCTTCCTGGCCCCTTCCCTTTGTATCCACACAAACATAGCTTATTGCATAAGTTATTGCTTTACCTCTGGGTAAAGCAATTTTTTGCTCCTTTTATCCAGAAAAAAAAAAAAAATATCACAGAAAGAAGTTCCAGGGCTTGCAGATATTTATCCTGCACAGGATCCCACACTCTGGGAGACAGGGTTGGGAGTGACGTGCCTGTGGATTCAGAGTTTCGGAGGGGAAATCCAAGATATCTGTAAATTCCAGAGTCTTTTCTCTAAGTCCCAGCCAATGTTTTTTGTAGCTCCTCATGGCTTTGAACAGCAATAATTATTTGGCTTCTGTTGACTCTGTTTGCTCAACTGGTCCTTCTAAATGCAGGTGTAGGGAAAACCAGAAAGGAAAGAGCAGCTGCTGCTGTGGCAACTGCCTTAGAGTTTCTGTTCCTTCTAAACATACTTTGGAATTTTCATGGAGTCTGATGTGTTTCACAATGCAGACAGAAAGAGGGCAGGAAAAAAAAATCTCATTTGTTGGTGATGCCTTTGTCTCATTTCCAACATAGACAGGAAGCAACTTCAGCTTCAAATGCACATTTTAAGTCAAATGATTTGGTCATGAATGAACATTTAATATACGCTACAAAACCAAACCAACAACAAAAAAAGAATCAAAAAACAACAAAAAAGCAAGAAGAAAAAACCAGAATGTTAGTCCCCCGACTGATAAATGTGTTGTTGCAAAAGCCATCAATGGGGAGGTGACAAGAAACGATGTACCTGAAGAAAGGGTAGCATGCTATTAGAAATGTGCTGAGGAACTGAGATATTTTATGTCCATTTCTTCTCCAATATGATACTAACATGTTATTATGTTATCCACGTTGTCATTAAAAAAACATTTCTTGTTTCCTGATTCATTCAGCAGTTGCAGTGACTAGAGCTTTACAAAGGGTGAAAAGCTCAGTTCCAACACCTTGTATTTAACAAAGATGAAAATTATAATCTCAGTGAGAATCTACAGTGAGTATTATGGGACTCAGCAGAATATACTTGTCTAAGTACTAATAGTGATTAGAAGACATCATAAAACACTGCCACACTATTTTCAGATGTTCCAAACCATGTTTTGAGTTTAGTTCTGCACACAAAAACCCAGTTCTTATGGCAGGTGTGCTTTCTTCTGTTGGCAATGTTTTAGTTCAAACTAAAAACATTCCTACTGTGGCAAGGAGGAGTTTCCATCATTATTAAAGGTTCTAAACTACTTAGATACACCTGAGAAAAGGTTCTGAGAAGTTTTTGCAGCCCTGTGTTAGCTCAAGATCTGCATTTGCACAGGCAGTGATGGCATCAAGACTTGCAACAGAACCCTCGTTGTGGATGAAGACTTAAAACCCTGAGAATCCAGTAGGAAAAATATTTTTAAGGGCTAAGTTTCAGTGTATTATATTACCATTATCTAGAAATATAAAGCATCCAGTTCATATTAAGTATCCAGTTCTGTCAAACTCAATTTGAATTGATATTACATCAAACAAAAATCACTTTTTGAACCTGTCTTGGTTTTCTCCATGTGTTAACGAAGATGAGGGCTGTAAGGGTGTGAAATAACATGAAGACAGATGTATGCCAACATATTCAAGTACAAATGTAATCTTGCTGCAATTGAGAGAGAGAAGCATGTCTTGATTAAAAATCCCTATTACTTTCCTCTCCTTCTTAGGCAGGTCAACTTTTTAATCATCAGCTATATTATTCATTATGAACAGTCTAATGAGGCCAGAATTTGGTCCTTTAAGATTAATTTTTGCAGATAGGAAAACTGCGTTGTCAGTGTCATTTGATTTATTCAAAAATATGACTGAATGGGCTGTAATTTATAAGGGGAACGATGACAGTCATAAAAAGAAAATATTTAATTTCAGCTTCTGCTTTTCCTGGCATGAAATAAGAAACATCTGCAGTAGTCATTAGCTCGTAGCTGAACAATACATTAGCCTAAGTCAGCAACAAAAGTGAGCAGTGGATTAACTTTGTCCTCACTGGTGGCGACTTTGGGATCAGTTTTACTTACATTAAAACAACAGATCCAGACCAATGCAGCATAAAGAAAATTAAATAATTATATCCATCTGAATGCAAGGAGGTGGTTGCTTCTGAAACACCCCTGCCTTCATCACTTGCCCTCTCAGGTGGGAGGAAACACGAGCAGTTTTAAAGAATCAGTAACTCAAAATAAAATAGATTAATTGTGTTTCAGGCATTGCAGCTGAATAAATGAATACCCAAAGACCGTGGAACAAAAAGTTTGCTAAAATAAGGAATGTAAATATTAAACTAGCAGGCAGTGACTCTTGATACTGATTAGAACTGGGAAGTATCAAGCATTTCTTTAATGCATCTTACAGCAAAATGCAGGAAAAATTAAATTACACAAGTTTTGTCTGGTCTGGCTGAAATCAAACTGGTGGCAATACTTTAGGAGAAATACCTGACCATTGTTTAGGAAAAATACATATTAAAATACCAAAATCTGGCTAATCAGCTTTGAGTGAAATGTCTTTTTAATATAATTACATTTGCCACTGAAGTTAATTTCATACTCTGTAACAGGGAGTGTTGCACCTACATTTCTCATGAAATGTGTTCATTCAGAAATGGTCCATAGTAGCTGCACTGTTCTGCTTTGACTTGGCAGCCCTAAAATCTAGATTTTCTGGGCTGAAAGCACTTGGCTTGGTGTGACAGCTCTGCTTGGAGCCCGAGAACTCTGCAGGTTGAGTAGGAGAGGAGACAGGACTTGTGGGTGACACTATAAATCTAGTTTATTTGCATTTTTAAAGCCTTCACGGCCATATTTGGATAGAAGAGAGACAATTTAGCAACATAAACATAGATTTTTTTAATTTTTTTTTTTTTTCACATCGTTAGCCAGTGTGTGGTACCCAAATCACAGGGGCAACACCCTGTCTGGTGAGAACTGGAGCAGCAGAGAGGATGTGATTAATAGAAAACCAGAGAAACATAGCAGTGATG
>JANIJU010000003.1:4594480-4650933 GCA_025504685.1 Leucosticte australis | reverse complement strand
ATATTATATTATATTATATTATATTATATTATATTATATTATATTATATTATATTATATTATATTATATTATATTATATTGTATTATATTATATTATATTACATTACATTACATTATATTACATTACATTAATCATATATTATATTATATCATATCATATCATATCATATCATATCATATCATATCATATCATATCATCATATCATATTCATTATATTTATTATATTATATTATATTAATTATAGAATGTTATATTGAAACTACACTAAAGAATAGAGAAAGGATACTTACAGAAGGTTTAACAAGACACTAATGAAAACCTCGTGGCTGTTTCTATAGTTTTGACACAGTGTGGATGTGATTGGTTATTAAGTAAAAACAATTTACACGTTGGATAAACAGTTTTTAAACTGCATCCTAAAGCAGCAAACACAGGAGAAGCAAATGAGATATATTATTTTTTCTTTCTTTTTGAGGCTTCTCAGCTTCCCAGGAGAAGAAATCCTGGCAAAGGGGTTTTTCAAAAAACATGACAGTGACACAGCATCACCAGACAGGAAGAGGGAAACAACTGCACAGGTCAAGAGAAACTTCAGGGAAATTGAGGATTTTTTTTCAGTTTAATGGGATCTGTAGGACTATATCAGCTGCAGAACCACACATTCCCACTGTTTGGGAGCAGAGGAAATATCCTCTCAGACGGGGGAAGGGTTACCAAATCCTTTGGCAGAGGAGCTGAGGAGATGGGTGCCATGCATTCACAGAGACTAGAACAAATAAAAAAGGTGAAAAATAGTCTGCATGCCCTTTTACATTTTTAACAGGTGTTCAGGGCCCATTATTCACCAGCTGTAACTCGAATACTGTTAGATTTGTGGCTGTCTGTGAGGATTCATCAACATTAGGGGCAGAACAAGCCGTCATTAGGAGATGCAGGATGACCTCTGTAAATCACAGCGTCCCATCCCACCCAAATATTGCTGCCTGCAGCCCAGAGAGCCACCCCCAAGCTTTGCTTTCCCCAGGAAGCTCACAAATAGGATAAATCCAGGGAGATGAGGGGATTTAGAGAAGGGATTTTGATAAGGTGAGAGAAGCTGATCTGATCTAGCTGGCACTCTGCTCTAGAAGTAGCTGGGAAATGGCATTGTTTGGATTATGAGTATTTTAGGGTTTTTTTTTCCTTCCCCTGTTCCTTTACCTGACTGCCACTGTACAATTTCATCTAGAAATGTCACTTCTTGTTTTGAGGTGAGCATCAACAATTAAACAAATAACAAACAAAGACAGCTTCTCAGCCCTGGATTTATTTTCTATATATAAACAGTGCCCAGGTGCTTTTCTGTTTATGTTTTTATCAACCAAGTAACAGAACACTCTAACCCTTACTTCTGATTAATTCTACTGTTTCTTGTTCTGGTAACAGTTCTGTTAATTTTTCTCTTTCTTTGATATTTTCAAGCTTTTGTTGAAATGTAGACACAAAACCCAGAAAACTTAACCCAAATCTGTTTTAAAACCATTATAGGAGCTCCCAAAGTAATTTTATGTGTTTGCTTTTTTTTGTTTGTTTTTAAAGATGTTTTATATCTCAATGTTCAGGAATCTCATTGACTGCAAAATTTATGCTTAGTATTGAGAAAGAGTGGCTGAGAAGATGGAAAATGGATGGTATATAAAACAGCAGCAGGATTTGTGTCAAAAATAGTGTGGCCAGAAAGAGCAGGGAAGTGACAATGTGGGGTTAGGTCACAGATTGGCCTCTGTGATCTTGGAAGTCTTTTACAACTTAAATGATTTCTTGATACTGCAATTATTTGATCCGTGGGCAAATAGGAAATATTTACAATACAAAAGACTGTATTTACACAGAAATTATTGATGAAAAAGGCATTAAGCAGGAAAAGGGGCTGATCTGGCCTGCAGACACCCAGCAGAACAGCTGTCCTGTAGGCAACTGGATATTGCAGATATTATTCAAACCCAAATATTGGCAATGGCTGTAACTCAATATAAAACTGGAGGAGAAATTGTAATTTTTCAGTACTACTGAGCGTTTTCAACACAGATTAGAGGGTGTTATTAAACATGGGCTTCCTGTGGGTCCAGATGAATCCTTGGGTTATCATAACACCAGGTACCACTGGCACTGTGGTGATGATGTTTGCTCTTACTGGAAAGGAAAAGAGAAAAACAACCTGTGAAAACAAAGTATAAGGTTGTGGCAACTTCTGAGTATAATTTTATTGCAGAAGTATGAAATTCTAACCGATTTTCAAGATTTTGATCAGAAGGATATCTTTTTGATCAATAATTCAGATTTTTTTAAGGGAAAAGGCAGCATCCCCTATGCCCCTACTATGCAGTGGAGAGCAAGAAAATTGATCAGAAATATCCTTTAAAGGTTTCAAGGTGTCTAAGAAAGGCAGGAGGACTTTTGAACCTGAAGAAGAAAGGGAAATGGACAGAAAAAACTTTCTCTTCCTTAAGTTTACTGTTCAGTTTTTATGGATAGCATGGATACGACATTAACATCTTTCCTCTTCAATGTTTTTCGGAAACAAATAACATCTACTACTTCTTAATTTTTTACCAAGTTACTCAGTTTGTGCCAGTTTTAAGTTGCTTGGTAAATCAGGTATAAGACTGAAGAAGAAAAGGAAAGTTCATCAAATTGAGCAGTCCTGTGCCCCAAGGAGAACAGAAGCTTCTGAAAGTATTTTAAAAAGCCCCAAAAAGCAACTGCCAAACCAAATCAACAAGAAAAAAAAAATTAAAAGAAAAAACCAAACAAAACAAACAAAAATTCCAACCAAACAAAAAAACAAAGAAACCCCCACAATCAAACAAACAAAAACCAAATAAACAAACAAAAAAACCCAACACCCAAAACCCAAACAAGACAAAACCAACCAACCAATAAATGCATCAACCAACAACCAACAAAACCAACAAAAAATCACCATCACCAGAAACCACAACAACAAAACAAAATGAAAAACCCAAACAAAAAAAAAAAAAATCAAAACAAAAAAATAAAATAAACAAACAGAAAACCAAATAGGAGGGGGAAAAACCCTTCTCTTGAGACCTGATTGATTACCTTTATGTAGAGATTCCAGTAACTACTGGCCTCCCCCAGAATTTTGGGGCTGCATGTGGAGTGAAGAGTGAAAATATTTTGGAAAATATCTGGAAACAACCTCAGCAAGCCTTTTAGTCACTGCATTAGTGATGGCAAAATGGCAGCAAAATTTACACGCTCACTCTCTACTGGGAAAGACTGACCTAATTGCAGAGGAATTAATTATCCTGGAGTTGTAAGCTGGGATTTGGTCCTGGCTGGACTCAACTCTGGTGATTTCAGTGGATATCTACATTATAAAGTGGTGTGAGGGGGCATTAGGATAATTCTCAAGCTGCAAGGCAGTACAGTAAAAGAAGCACAGCTAGTGAAAAGTAACATAAATGTGTATTTCATTGATTTATTCCAGGTCAGCAGGAGACAATAAGTTCAGTCAGTCACTTTTATACTTACAAAATGCATCTCACCCAAAGAGCTTTGTGTGTTACAGGGAATCAGGAAGAAGACAGATGAGTGAAGAAAACCCAGCCAAATATTGGCTGTTTATTTTTAGCAGACACTTTTCCCTGTCAGTTTACGTAGAATAGGGCATGTAAGTTTGTATATATGTTTTTTGTGTGTTTTTAAAAATCTGTAGTGTGTCATTGTGTCCTTCTAAGGCAGAGTCATGGATAAAATTCACTAGGTTAAAACATGGAATATTGATGAAGTGCAGCAATTTGCTCAAAGGATGAATATTTCATGACTGGTATTTTTTATGTCTGATTTCTTCAATGTACCTTCAACTTGGTCACAGCAATCTTTGATGTAGAAAGAGCTTGCAGAGTGCTGTATACAGCAATTAACATAGACTTTAAAATAGGTGGTTTAAGGTAAATTTTAATATTCCAGTGGATTTCATTAAAAGGAATGTTTTATGTTTGGTGAAATCATCAAAAAATCCCTGATGAAAAAAGGTTTTGGTGGGGGGAAAGTTAGTGTTGGGGATTAATTTCTGTCTTTTGCATTTTGTCTTTAATTTAAGCCCTTGTTAGACTTCAGCAACTCCACTGACTTAGTTAAGTCAGTGTTTAATGTTAACATTAATAGTGCTGTATAAAGTTGAGCAATTGACAATGCAGTAAAACTGCATCTGTTAGCATTTGGATCACCCAGTTCTGAACCTGAACTTCTCCTTGCATGAATATTAACTGGAAAGTGCCATGGGGGCCATGCAAATTATTCATGAGCGCGTGTTAAATTCAGAAGGAATTTTTAACTTTAGAAACAAACACAGATATTTGACCTGAAAACTGACAGAAAGCAGTGCAACCTAAAAAAAAATAAAGGAAAATATTTATGAAAATGTATTACTTTCACTTTAATTTTTTGAGACAGTGCTTATTAGTGCCTAATTTAGAACTTTTTAAAAGTGCTCTGAAATGGTTGAGCTTTTCTTTTTTTTTTCTTGAAAAGACTGAAGTTGAGATGATTTATTACAAGTATGGACATTTTTTTGGTTGACCCAAATAAAAAGTTTTCCACCTCTACTTAATGTATACTTTTTAAAATAGATAGGCGTTGGGGAAAAACCCCTAAAGAATCAGGAAAACAAACAACAAAAGATTATTTTTCAGGTTTTGTCCTGAACTGAGCAGTTGATGGAGAAGACAAGCTGATAATTTATTTTTTGTTAGGATATTTAACAGTAATAAAAATCAATCAAGTTCCAGCCCAGGCTTTCTTTACCATGTGGAGTACCTGCTGGTCATTTTCCCAAACCTCCAGGATGACAAACTTAATGTGTTTATCCTTAATACTTGGGATGAAGACTATGGAAGAAGAAAGGAAATCAATCCTTTAAATTTAGCATATTTCAATAACCACAACATCTCAGAATGGTTTGGACTGGGAGAGACCTTAAAGCCTAATTAATTCCACCCCTGCCATGGCAGGGACCCCTCCCACTGCCCCAGTGTCCAGCCTGGCCTTGGGCACTGCCAGGGATCCAGGGGCAGCCCCAGCTGCTCTGGGCACCCTGTGCCAGGGCCTGCCCACCCTCACAGCACAATTCCTTCCCAATTGTTCCCAATATTGGGAACAATTCCTTCCCAATATCCCATCTAACCCTGTCCTCCTTCAGTTTGAAGCCATTCCCCCTTGTCCTGGCACTCCAGCCCAGCTCTCTCCGTGCACGCCCCATTTCTTTATGCCTTTTTTTTTCCTTTCTTTGATGAACACAAGACATTATTTGAACCCAGAAGCAAGGACAAAAAGTATTGATTTTCATTGTTCTGACCTGAAACGACCCAAGGTAAAAGCATTTCCAGTGCCAAGGAGAACAGATTATAATGGTGCTCCTTGTTTTTGCGATGGGCTGTGGCGGCGCGCAGCGAGACGGGAATGTGTGGAACACTTCTAGACTCCATCCAACATCAGCTGGATTATTTCCTTCCAGCAGGGAGAGGTTTTGCCATCTGTTTGCAGAACAGAAGAGGGGAAAATCCAAAACGAAGGGCAGAATTTTAGCACAGCACTCCCAGAGCCTGGCAGCTCTTTTTTATTTTTCTCCGAGTGGGAGGTGCTGGTTGGGAAGGGTTTTGAATTGCAGCCACAAGAAAGGGCGCTAAGCACCCCTTGGAAACCCAAAACTCTACGCTGAAAAGGAAAAAATGTGCTCTGAGAAATGTACGGGGAAGTGGGTGAGACACGGAAAAATCCATACACTCAAGATGAAGTAAAAACATCTTTAAAAAAAAAAAAATAAAAAAATAGGAGAGAAGAACTCAAAATCAATAGGCCCAACTCCTACAGTAATGAAAAGTGAAGGGCATGGAGGAGCACCAGAGTGCTCACTGATGGCTGCTGTGAAAATGTTTCTTTCAGGGGTGAATTCAGAGAGGCTGGTAAAGTGTTGGCTTCCAGTCAACGGTTTTATTCACCAAGATAAGAGAAAAATCAGTCCAAATGATCTTCCCTTGTTCATGAGAAAAGGCCTCAATTTCTAGTTATTTTCTGAAAAAATTAAGAATTACATAGATGAAAAATTAGGAGGAAAAATGCAGCATTTCTGAGAAGAACAAAGGAAACTCACACCAGGTGTATTTTTTCTATTTCCTATCACAGTCCTTTTGCCTAGTTTGCACCTTGTAAAGCCATGCTGCTGTGAGAAAGAGAGAAAAAAAATCACCTTCTTTTACACTTGAGCATGTTTCTCATTTGGAATTCTTGTTTGTTGAAGTGAAGGTGTCAGCAAAGAAGTTGGTGTGTTCAGTAAAACTGGTGTAGGACACAGAAATTTGTTCAAATTTGCCAAAGTTTAAAGTAAGTTTCCTTGCCTGTCATATTTTAGGACAGAACAATATATTATTTTTGAAGAGCTCTGGCTTCAGCATGGCCTCTGCAGATACCCTGTGACAAATTGATATAGGACTAATTATTACTGTTTTTAACCCCAGATCCATGGTAATAAATTTTTTGAGATCTACATTAGGGCAGTGTTTTATTCAAACTGGGAATTACTGACATCCTTTTGCCACAGTCTACATCACACATATTTTTCAACATACATTTTTCAATGCTGAACAATAATGGGTTCAGATAGGTATTTAATCTGGTTGTACTGAAGCTGAATATAAGCCCAATATTGGCTGCACAGTTTAAAGGATCTTTTCTTTCTGCTCAACTAGAAAAGTTAGAAGAGAGCGCTTGTGTTTTTATTATTCCTTAAGCAGGAGGTTTCAGTCTCCAAACTCCACCTGAACTATGAAAATAGTGTTTTACTCATTTAAAAATATATTCTTTGCCTGTCCTGCACCAGGACTTGATTCTTCTCTCAAACCTGTGCTCATGCTGTGCAGCTTTATGGTGGAGCATTGTCTTTGTTCCTGAATTCACCAAAAAAAAAATAATTAAAACCCACACACTGAACCAAAGCAATGTGTGTCCCTGCATGGGACCCCTCCAACACCACATCTCATTTTATCTGCCATCTGCTCCTTTGAATTCTCCTCTTGGCACATTATGCAGTTTACAGTTCAGGTTTCCTGTGATGGAGATTGTGTTGTGCTACTAGAGCAGCATGCCAGTCAGGCTGGACAGAGTAGTATAGACTTATTGTGAATAAATATAAGAAAAAAACCAGTTAATTCTTTTGTAGAGCCCATAATGAAGCCAGTTATTCCCACCAAGAACTGTATGCCCCTGGTCCTATGCAATTTTATTCATTATGATGTAATTTCTATGAAACTGTGGCTATTGAGTCCTTTTCATCTAATTTCAAACTAAGGACTTTTAATCCTGGTGGCTCAGTGTTTTAAGAGCTGATGCCCAATCTTAATGGTTTTATGATAAAGTTGCTGTTGGCCTGCTGGTTTTTACACCTCCATTGCCCAGAAAGGATGGCAGCACAATCTTTGCAACTGGCACATTAGATCACTTGCCAAAACTCACAAAGTATTTGGGAAAGCCCTGAAAATTGCAGGATTCATATTTATCCTGAAATTTTAGCGTCTGAAAGCCTCTGGGATTTCCTCTGTACTTATTTAACTTCCCAGTATGTGTTTCCACAAGGCAAAGTGGACAGTCTGGGTGCAGTTGCTTGGCAGCAGGCCAGCTGGTTGAAGTTATTTTGGGGTTAAAAATGGCAAATACTGTGACAGAAAGCTCATGCATTAAGATCAGTGAATGATATTACAGGGCTGAATAGGGTTGGTGTTTATTTATCTTAGCTGCTATTTCCTCATCTGTTTGGGGCATTTTTTATGGCCTTTTGAATCCTTTTTTATGCTGCTGGATGTTGTATATTGAATATTTTCAAGTGGTGTGGTGCAGATAAAATACCACATGAAGAGACATAATCCAACCTCCTGTACCAGCCCAGAGCCAGCAAACACTCTGTGAACATCTGAGTGAGCTTTTATTGCATTTTTTTGTTTTCCCCCCCAGGTGGGAGAATAGCCATAAAATAAAAAGTATTATCACCATTATGACTTTGCAGTGTGGTACGCGATGTTATTTTAAAATTCTGCATTCACATAAGAACAGGTAGTAAAATTTCCCTTAAAACACACAAAACAACCAAGTGGAACAGCTTCAGGCAAGCGACTGAAACATGAAAAGACGAAATTGTTTGGCTTGAAAGGCAAAGCTTTCATTCTGTGACTGTGGGGATTTCCCAGGTAGGTTTTTTGCATCCACAATAACAGATGCTAGCAGGAACCTACTTCTATAACTGTATTTTACAGGCTTTTTTTAGCATTTTATTTTAAGATTATTCATTTGGTTGCTGAAGAGTGCTCTTTGACACTTAAAGAAGCAAAGACTTTTACACACTGATTTGCAGCCTTATCCACTTCTACCTTTTTGAGTACACTTATTTTTTGGACACCAAAGTTCCAGGGGCACCTTCTCATTGCATTTTCTGCTCTTTTGGATCATTCGCATATTCTCAAATCTGCATTTGGCATCATGTGTGTGTGTGTGTGTAAAACTCTGGAATTTCAGGCCATGGCAGACTACTCCTGGTTTCAGAATTACAATTTTCAGTACTGCTATGCCTTTGGCAGCACTGGAATCCTTGGCAAGAACTGGAGCTCACTAAGAACTCAAGAATTGCTTTAAAACTTAATTTCTTTACACTGTTTTCCATAAGATCATCCTGACAAATACCAGGGCACTCCTCCCTTGCTCCAGAGAGGTGCAAATGTGAAGGCACCTAAAAAAACCATCATTACCTAATCTTGTCCTCTACAAACTGCAGCATTTCACCTAAATCAATTTTTTATTTGATATTTCAACATATTCTCATTCAGCACTGATGGTCCTCATGATTAGTAAAAAAGGAAGACCAGTGAGAATGGATTAGAAACCTTTACTGTAATTTTAAGACACTAGTATTCTAGATTTTAATAATACATGGCATTTTGCTCAGACACCCACTTTTTTGTTAGAATTTATTTCTCTTGAAATAAAACAATGAAGAAAGAGTAAGTTTTTTCACAGATTTTAAATGCTTAAATCGATGTAAACCTGTGGAAAGTGATACATCTTCTCTATGAAGTGCCAAGGGCCATTTTTGGGGCTTTCTTAATTAATATATTTGTTTTCCATCGAACATCTGTCAGCCAAGCAGAGTTTCATTAGCTCATGGAGAGTTATCTCTGCCATGCACTGGTGAGGGGCCTGGCATGTTCCTTCTGGCTTGGTTTTTGTACATTTCTGTTTGTTCTGTCGTGCCTTTTTCTATCTGTTTCTTTGGGGTGTTTCTTGTGGTTTTGGAGGGATTTGTTATGTTCTGGGCTTGGGGTTTTTTTCCCCTTTTTCTCATGAATGAGTGCAAAAACAGCCTGGCCAGCTGAAGCAGGAAGGAAGCAAATGCTGCTCCAAGGGCCTGTGGATGCTGAATTCTGCCAGATGTGGAGAGAGGGAAGAGACAGGATTCTCAGGTCCGTGTTTTCAGTGGAACATCTGTAGCATTAAAATCACATTCTTAATGACTACAGCTGAGATTTTGGGAAGTCAGTCAGTCTTCCTTGCACACAGGTCCTCCGAGACCCCTGGGATTTGATGCTGAGCAGACTATAATTTAGTTTTGATGCTGCATTCAGAAAAATGTTATTTTCTCTTGGAGCTTACTGTTCCTTTGGATAATTTTGTGGCCCTCTTGAACAGATTTTCCATAGGGATAATTCCATATCTATCCAAGTTTTTTCCTTTGCATATGAGTCTAACATTTTATTTGAATGTTAAAAAAAACCCTTCACATTAATATAAACTTAACACAGGCTTTATATAATGCAAAACTACTGTAATGTGTCAGGAGATATAACATAGCATAGCAGGCTGTTACACTGGAGCTGCCTAAACCAAGATATTTATGCCTCAAAATTCAGATTTTTTTTTTTTCTACAGACCTGTCAAGGTTTCTGCCATTGTAACAGAAATAATCAGGAGTCTGGCAGAGATATTCAGACACTATCCAAGCATTGCCTTTCTGCATTATCTCTCTTAAGCTAATGTTGGATGACATGTCACCTGCTATAGGCTTTCCAAACCTGCCCATGTCTTCTTGATTTTATTTTTTTTTTATCCCACTTCTGTCATGCAGCATTATTCACCTCTAAGAAAAACAAAATTAAATTTTCCCAAGTGAACATCAGAGTTTTTCTGAAGATAAAATCCAACATCTCTCCTGCTATATATCTTATTATATTTTGTCAATGATGCATTAAAAGGGGAAGAAATGCATTGTGAAAAATGCTTTAAATGCTGGAGAGCAATTTACAGCTTAAGATCTTGCAGTGCTGTCATAAGACCATGACTTGGGGATGTCTGTGACTTTTTGGGGTTTTTTTTTCCTTGTGTTAAATTACTGGCTCCTCTGTGGGAGTCAGGAGGAGGACACCAGGCTGATGGGGACCCACCACCCACAGCAGTGAGTCACCAGCTTCTGCCAGCCCAGCTGAGCAAGGCAACTCCATCTTACCCCCTCTGCACTCCTCTGAAACAAGCAAAGAGTAAATTACAGATAATTACCCTGGGGATGAGTCACTACATAAATAGATTTTTAAAATAACTTAGTGTTTTAAATCACTGCTGATGGGAAAAAAAAAAAAAGGTGGTGTCGTGTAGGAAATTTTTGGTGGGGTAATTTAGTGCATTTCCTTAAGAAGTGGAAAGCAGAGTGCTGATATTGCATTTGAGCTGGTATGATAAAGCAAAAGGAGGTATATTCTTTGAGTACTCGAGATCTTACTGAAGGCTGGTTTTTTAAACATGGCTTATTAATCTAAAGGGAGGTAAAAATATCCTGTCACAAAAAGCAAGAGATTAAGTTAATTTAATTTTTTCCAGAAGTCTGTATGAATTGTGAACAGGTTCTGAACTGCATTTTCATCTCCATTTTTAATACTCATCTTTAATTTCTCTCTAGGATTAAGAAATGCAGTATTGACAAGTAGAATTAGTCTTTTTGCAAAAGCAGTTCTCACTAACTCTAACTGAGACACGAAAAGAACACAGTCTATTCCTGGATGAGCTTAAACCAGCAATCAAACAGCCAAAATTAATTAAATAAACAGAAAAGTAACATTATTGGCATAGCCATTTTGGCATCTGAGTGATTTGTTCAGCTGAGATTCAGCTATCCTGTTTTATTTAGATGTGTACCTAAGTGCAGAGTGGTCCCTCTGAAACAACCACCAGAGTAGCAACAGAATCCAGCTTTGAATTGCTAATGCTGCTATTCATCCTGATAATTAAGTCTCAGAAAATTATTCAAATAGCAGTCTGAAGGAAATGGTTACTGGAATAAATATGCCTTGTATAATTTTGGACAATTTTGTTTAACCAGGTTTAAAGCAGACTCTCCAGTACTCTGAATTATTTTTCATTCAAGCAGCAGCAGAGCTGGAAGCTAATATGGATTTGGTGCATTTGTAAAATGTTGACTCCCTGCTTTCATGTTCTGTTCTGTTCTGTGTAGTTGTCTCTTCCACTGGTACCCTGAGAAATTGCAACCTACTTTACTGACTTAATTTTTAGTTTGTTTCTTTACTTCAGAGTCTGTTTTTCTAAGAATTAAATATTACAAATATTCTGGTTTAGGGGCTTCTTGTTTTGTTGTTTTTGTGGGGTTTGGGGGAGAGGGGTTCTTTGGCTTTTTTTTTTTTATTGGCTGGTTGCTTTCTTTGGCTTTTGGGGGGTTTTGTGTGTGTTTATAATCAGCTTTCATATTGTTAAATTAATGATTCAGCTGACTAGCTCAAGTTAAAAAGAGTGGCATGGTATTTTCCTTCTTTTCTTTCATTACCTTGAAATCCTCTACTACCACAAACACATTTTATTTAAATTTTGTTTAAGTAGTTAAAAAGCATGTTAAAGCTTGATGTGATCTTTACATATGTACACTGCATAATGGATTAACCTAGTTTCAAAATACACTTTCAAAATTTAAATAAGGAGTTACAGAAGGCAAGGCTAAGTACCATGTTAAGGCCATTTTAAATTATGTCTGACATAATGTTACAGTTTTTTTCCATGTAGCCTTCTTCAGGGTTTATCTGAACACCAAACTTTAGAAATAAAAATCACCTGTTTACCTCCAACGACTGTGGTTAGAGACAAGATGGTTGGCTGGTGCTTGAGAGAGTAATTCATTATTTCCTCTCGATTAGATTTGACAGTCCCCAAAAGGACACCATGCTACTCTGCAATTAGGAATAACTGATGTGTTCAGCTCTGGTTGTCACATGCAGTTGCATACAGAATATTGTGCTGAATTAACCAAGGTTCATGGCCTCTCTCAATTGCGCTTGGTGTCTGTTGACAATTTTTTTGCCAAGAAATGGGAAGGTCTCCCTGCTCCTCTCCTAGTTTCTCCCTGCATAAAACATGGGGTGATAGCAAAAAAAAAAAAAAAAAAAAAAGTCAATTTACCAAGCGTGGTGGTGGTCTTTGAGGAAATGTTTGAAATTTTTGGCCATGCCACGTGCAGGTTCTGTCAGGGTGCATCAACGCCTGCCATGGATGAAGGAGTGTTGTCTGAGCTGGCTCTGCAAGAAATCAAACCAGGAGCAGCTTCCATTTCAGCTGGCAGCAGGCAGTCGTTAAAAGAGAAAAAGCAAAAGTATGGATACACGTGTTTAATATCTCAAGAGGGCCTCTATATCACATTTATGGAGAGTTCTCTCGCTTCTGGGTCCTTTTCACAGTCTCCAAGTGAGAAACACTTGAATTCAGCTTTTACTGTCATCCAGAAGTTTTTCAAGGCTGTGAAGAGACCGTTTTTGTGATGCATGTGTATATAAACCACACTGACTAAAAGAAGAGAAAGAATTAGGTCACTGATGCACTTTTAAAGTTCACTTTTGCTGGGAATATGTCTGTTTCCTTCTTTTGAATGTCAGGGTAATAGATAGTCCAGAGCCATCAGTGCTTTTTGATGGTAACTTAAGGCAATTTAATGGTTATCTGTCAACAAAAGGGAGAGGTGAAAACAGGATTTTTATTGCTTTTCCCAGGAAAATAAACATCTGGAATGGGGAGCCCAGTTACTGTGTGCCTGACAGACAGACAGACAGACAGACAGACACACAACCCACCCCAAAACTGCCACTTTGTCTCCCTAGCTGCCCAATTCCAGAATCAGCAATTCCCACCAGGCTGGGAAGAAGCTGACTGGAACAGAAGGGGTGGAAGGTTATGAGAATAAAGTTTTGTTTTATATCTAATTGTTTTTATGTTGCAAAAATGTAAATAATACAACCATTAGCATTACATGGATTTCTTCATTTGTATTTTTTTTCTCTTTTTCTCTCTCTTTCCCTTCCTTCCTCTTCCCATTCCCTGCCCCTTCCTCCCTCCCCACTCCTGACACCTTTTTGCACAGCCTCCATTGAAGAGGATCCAACTTCAGCAGGTATGAATTATTTACATTACATCTGCACTGTGGCAACCATTTCTCGAGAGCTGCCTTTACTAAAATCATTGTAGCCTGTTTCATTTTGTGTGTAACTTGGCAAATTCCACAACTGGGATCTATCCTCTTCCGTCTGTTCCGCCTTCTCTTTTTTCTCCTTCTCCTCAGCTTGGAGTCAGCAGGAAACACAATCCTCCTGTAGCATTTAAAAATATCAATGGCATGTTCCTTCCTTCTCCCATGCTTAAGCTGGCATGTCAAGCCTCAGGTAACAGAATGATTCAATCAGGAGTTGAAGAAAAAAAAAAAAACACCATTACTTTTTTTTTTTTTTTAAATGTTAGATTTTTCTCTTCTCTTTATGCTGGCAAAACTCAGTCACCTGGATGATGCCCCAAAACTGACATCCTTTAAGAGCTGGGAACAAGCAGTGAAGGAAGGGAAAAGAAAGGCAGCAGATGCAGAAGCATCGTGCTCAAAGAAAACATTCTCCAAACGATGGCTGGGGTCTCTGCTTGCAGAACTTTTATTTCCATTGACAAGCTGCCAAGCCGTGAGAATGGTTACCATCACAGCCATAAAAATTAGTTTAGGAGCTCCCAGAGAGACACAAACGCATCGTGTTTATTTTATTGTGAAGATTAACTATTTCTAATTAATTGGCAATCCATTAGCTGGGGAGTATTTAAAGAAAGAAGAAGACAGTGTACCAGAGAAGAATGCCACTGAGCAGCCTAACATATTTGAAATGGCACTGAGATGTACAAACTCAGCGAGCTAAAACATCAAATAAATGGGGAATCACTTTATAGTGGCTTGTTAAAAGAAGGAAAGGCCTCCAGAGGAGCAAAAGAGAAAAGGTGAGGAAAGTGAATGAAGAGAGGGAGATGGCAAGGAAGGATTGAACACTGTTTACAACGCTAACCTACAACTTGGGAGCAATATAAGTAATTAGGATACAGCAGAGAATAATAAATGAAAGGACAGAGAACAAAGCCAAGAGCAGAATGTGAGAGAGGGAGAGTAGTTAAGACTAGAACTGAATACAGAAAGAAGCAAAAGGGAGTTTTAAATGTGAATTTAGCAGCAAAATGAGCAGGAAGGAGGACTGGAATGAGAAATAACACTGCAAAAGAGAGAAAAAAGAGGAATTTGGGGGAAAATGTAGAGTATTCACACACCCCAATGGGCTATGCATTCTAATTACTAAATATCAACTTTCTAATCTTCATTTCTTGAGAGATCTGTCAGTCTTGGAGTTTTCATGGAAAGTGTTTTAGCAGAAACCTACCGCAGCCAGGGTAAAAAAAGAATGGGTTTTTTTACTTAGGAAAGAACAAAACCCCCAGCCTTTTTCCTTTTAGGGACAAAACCCCCAGCCTTTTTCCTTTTAGGGACAAAACCCACAGCCTTTTTCCTTTTAGGGAAATAGTTTAAATACACACATTTTTTAAGAGCAAAACCATGGCCTCCCTGTTTGAACACCACTGCTGTTGCTGTGAGATCCCCTAACTGTGGCCAAGCTACCCAGGTACATCAGCTGAAAATGTTCAAGTGGAGAGAACTGGAATTTATAACACAGCCACGTG
Source organism: Leucosticte australis (assembly GCA_025504685.1). Classification (NCBI taxonomy): domain Eukaryota; kingdom Metazoa; phylum Chordata; class Aves; order Passeriformes; family Fringillidae; genus Leucosticte; species Leucosticte australis. The sequence goes on along the minus strand of JANIJU010000003.1, from coordinate 4,635,860 downwards.
GGCTGCCCTACAGACATGATTTATACTAAGAGAAAAATCCATGTATAAAGTGCAATCCAACATTAATTTCTATCTTAAAATTTTAGAGGCAATGCTAGCTCTTCAGAGGCTCCATAATTTATGGTTCCTATTGATTTTGCTCTAAGATATGACCAGATGTTGCTGTTTTGAAAGTAACAGATTCGTTCTGCACTCTTACAGGATTGTTTTTAATACAACTTATTTCTCAGATTGCATTGCCATTTGTAAAGCTGTGGGTTCTGCTTAAAGCAGATTCCCCTCCCTCAGAGTAGGAATGCAGCCATGCAGTTTGGAAGTTGCAGGGCTGCAGAAAAATAAATACAAACTGCACTCAAAACCTCATGCACTCACCTAGAGCCTTTCAGTGGCATGTGCCTGGTAGAGGCACTTTTATGCGATACCAGATTTTGCTCTTTTCCACAAAAAAAAGTGCAGCAAGTTTCCTCCAGTTAATGCAATTTTTCTAATCATTATCTAATCATAATCAATACACACAGTGTTTTTCCAACAAATGCCTTCACTTATGAAACAACATGAGGTAGGATAAATTGCAGCTCATATTTTTATGAAGACTTTAAAAATTATTTTGACATTTTATGAAAATTACAAACTGTTAATTGACCTGTGATCAGGACCAAAACTAAAATTTCCTTTCCTGTTTAATCAAAGGGATGAAACACTGCCATTTCCCATACTCTGCTTTTTGGGATAGGGTCTAGCTGCTCTGACAACGCCAACTGTGAGGAATCTTGTAGAAGCAAAGTTTTACAATTTAAAATTTTACTTTGGGTGTTGTAACCAGTAAATTGAAGATTAATAATCCTGTAATAGTAAGTACTCTGTAGTTATCTCCCTATAGAAATCATATTTCACTGGAGTTCCTTGAGTTTCAGAGTGTTTCAGACTAATTGTGAACTCTATTTATAACCCGATGTTTTTCACCCAAGTTGCTTTACAAGGAAAGATAAACCAAGGAGTTTTTCCAGGTACTCCTCACAGTTTAAACAAAGTTTTCCTTAGCAATGCCTCTGGGTAGGCATTATTCCAGATCTCTTTTTTTCTTTCCAGGAAAATACCTATGATTTTATGTCCTTGTGGAAATCTAAACTCTATTTTGAGTTACTTCACCATATTTCTTAATTTGACTTAAAATAAAATCTAATAAAATAAATTAATTAAATAATTATTTAATTAAATAATTATTTACTAAAACTAGGAAAATCTCAGGAAAATTCTCTCTTTCCCAAGTGTTTTTATCCCATCCATATGTGACATGAGTCTTTGAAAGCTGTTTGTTGAGCCAGGAGAAGGCTCCTTTGTTGACAACTATTTTTCAAAGCCTAATGTAGCAAGAAACTCCTGCTGGATGTCCTGCTGTTTGAAGCTTTTCATCCCAAAAATGTTTCCCCATGGTTTTATGGATTCCCCCCCACGTCTCCTCAAGGAGCCTGGAGTAGTTTCTACAATTATTAAAGAGTAATTCTTCCAACACCTGATGAGACAGAGCACAGCAGTTTGTTCACTTGTCTCTACACAGTGATTTTGACTGAGGTAATAAATACATCTCCTTTGAGATCATCACTTAACTGGAGCCATTCCTTGCCTCTGCCACTGATTTATTTTTATTTTTATTTTTATTTTTATTTTTATTTTTATTTTTATTTTTATTTTTATTTTTATTTTTATTTTTAATCATAATACTTTAGGAAATGTGGCATTTTTGTCTTTGCCTTCCATCTATGTAACATATGCAAACACATTTAGAGTTTCATGGTAATAAAAGCTCTTTTACAGGGTGAGTTTTCCTACTGTCTTAATTAAGTTTAGGTGTTGTAGAGATTAAAGATTCACTACATGACAGGGCTTCCTTCTTCAAAGACATTATTACTAAAAAATAATCCCTTCCACAACCTTGTGGCAGAGTATGTAAACTGCATTGAATATTTGTGTATCTAAGGAAAATTATATTACCCTTCCAAAATTCCATGTGAGATCTAACCTGTTTCCCTCTTTACTTAGATTTTTGACTTACATAAAAGTTAGTGTTTTTCTGAAAAAAAGTAAATAACATAGGGGGGAAAAAATCACTTTTGAGAAAGAATAAAAGTTAAAAATGTCTTATCAAATGAAAAAGACTTCAGCTGTAAAAATATATAAAATTAAGTTTATTTCATTAAAGGAAATTAATGACATTGTAGAAAAGAATTACAATGAAAGAGCACAAGTTCCAGGATGAAAGCTGTACTAGACATAATACTTACAGTTATCAAAAAGCCATGAGAAATAGAAGTCTAAAATTATTAAGAGTTTACCCTTAATTGCTTACCCATTACCCTTACTCTAGGAGCATGGTATTAAGCAATATCTGAAATCTAAATTCCAGATTAAAAATCAAAACACAAGTTACTTGCTCAGTTTTGTTTCTTCTAGGAGAACTCCAGGTTTCTCTGGGGCTTGTTTTCTTCCCTGGATAGCCTGTGTTTCAGAAATATTTGAAAGGGAGACACCAAAACATATTGTGTTGGTGTTTGTCTTTTTATTCATGGAATTAAAAAAAAAATGGTTTACAGAAATGAAATAGATTTAAAAAAATGAAAAATTAAAGGTAATGTAAATTATTTTGGTCAGTAGATATTTCAAAGCTGATTTGCTGGGCACAGCCTTGATGACTCTTAGGAGAGCATTTCTGTGAAATTATTGGATCCTCAGAAATAAAATTTTTCCTGAGACATGTAGAGTTAAAAAAAAACCAAACAAACAACAGAATGGATATCGTGCTATAAAAATGTTGTAAAAGAATTAGCTTTCTCTATCTAAATATATTTGCATTTAAAAATTTACTGTATTGTCATTTTTTATAGATTTAAAACACTAGACATATTATTAATAAAATCCCATAGAGCAGTTTAATACTGCTTTGATATTCAGAATATCAACTTTTCATGGTTTTGATTTTTTATAACAATATAAAGTGGAAGGTAGGAGGGTCCCATTTGCCACCAATCCGAAACAGATTTATATTAGATAGTTTAAAATAATGTTAATTTAGACAACTTAAAAATAGGCAGATTTAGATGGGATCTTGGCAATGAGGAATTGTTCCCTGGAAGGGTGGGCAGGCCCTGGATCCCTGGCAGTGCCCAACGCCAGGCTGGACACTGGGACAGTGGAAGGTGTCCCTGCCATGGCAGGGGTGGAATTAATTGGGCTGTAAGGTCTCTTCCAATCCAAAGCATTCTATAATTCTATAATTCAAATATTAGATAGGTCTTTTCTTGAACAGGTGAATATTTATTACCTTGAACAGGTAATCAGTTTTTCCTTTTCTTTCCTTGCTTCATGTCAGAAAATTCTTTTGCCATTTGGTGTTGCCCTGTTCGTCAAAGAGCAGGTGAGATCCATTTGGTCAAAGTTCTGGGCACTTTGTGTCCTTGGTTCTCAGGGAATGAGGCTAAGAATTGAAATGAAAAACATTTGAGATCATACTGGCATTAATATTTACATGAAAAGTATCCTTATATCTTTATATAATAACTATACCACGTCTTTGTCCTTAAAATGCCTAACTGATGTGGGTTTGAAATTGGATTTCACAAAGGGTCTCCCTTCTCTGTGAAAATAATGTCCAGAGAGGCATTATTAAGAGGCTTTTATTAATTGGGGAAAAAAAAAAAAAAAAGGAAAAACAGAAAACAAAATAAAGAAAAAAGTGCCTTCTTCAATGGTTGCTATGATGAGTTTTGGACCTGGATGATCTTTTTGGTCCCTTCCAACCCAAACCATTTTATGATTCCATGACAATGAGAAAAGAGATACCAAACCAGATTTTTCTCACCCTCTTTTTTTTTTTTCCTTGGTTTTTTTTTCTTTTTTTTTAAGTTATTGAAATGAAACTTTAGAAATGAAAGCATGACATGTTTAATCTGCTTTCTGTGTCACCCTCAAAGCATCAAGGATGTGTCTGGTCAAGTCTTAAGGACTTCAGTTTCCTGCCCACTGCACAGCAGGATCTGGAGTTGTGGTTTTGTGACAGCTCCCAGGCTGTCTTTGGGGCCTCAGTGATTTTGCTGTGGTGTGCAAAGCTCTTCCATTTCACACATTTCAAAGAGGGAAATCATCTTTCAGAATTATTCTAAAAGGGAAAGGATTTGCCATTCCCCCAGGGACTGTACCACAGATTTACTGTCTTGTTGAACTTGGTTTACGCACTTGTAGCAATTCCTTTTCGTTTTTTCTTCTCCAACTGCATATTTTATTTTTTTTCCAGTGCCTGGAGCTAGCTTGCTAATTACTTTTCCATCTATTCCAAGCAAAATATAGACTAAATCAGAAAATTATGTAAAGGTCATATTGAACCCCATTCTGATGGAAATGAGGCTTATGCAGTAAAAATAGTTCTAGATGCCAGGTGGCACTGAAGGCTATTGGAGCAGCCTCTCACATTTAAAGCTGGAAATCTTGCTTAGGTCAAGAATGAAAATTAATTAGCATTTTTAGCCTATCCCTTAGTGACTGTCCATCCACATATCATAAAAATAACACAGTTTGGCAAAATGGCTTGCTTCTTTTCAAGACTGACAAAAAAGTCAGCTAGGAGTTTGAAATCAGCCTGCAGTGCTGGCAGCTGCCTGAGAAACTCAGGCATTTTTTCTGTAATCTGCACAGTTTCAGAGAGTGGTATTTTTGGTGGTTATACAATATTCATCCCAGTGTACAAATAAAGTGGGAGATCATGTAGTACCCCCTAAACCAGGTGCTGATTTCTGTAATGAACTTTTCCTTCCTTGCTTTTCCCTTTCTTACATGAATTTTGAGGCAGAAACTTCCCAAGATGAAGCTCTTCATGCCAGGCATCTGCCTCAGAGTGATACAGGCTAGTGTGGATGGAGGTCTGAGAAACCTGGTTTGGTGGAAAATGTTCCTGCCCATGGCAGGGGGTGGCACTGGGTGATATTTAAAGTCCCAACCCAAATTCTATGATTCTATGATGTCTGCATCAACAAGGTAATTTTACACAGGTGCAGCAGCTCCCATCTGGGAAGCAGTGTTCCCCAAAAAGAGATTTTGCAGGCATCTAGTCCTTGACAGGACAGATGAAAAGAGCAGGACTAGCTCTAGCTCTGAGCATTTAACATAAGTGAATAATAAACATCCAAATACTATTATTTGGTATTTATTTCTTCATCCTCTGAAGATGAGGAAGGAATGAGAAGATAAAGGAGGTTCTGGTTGCTGCAGGGATCTCAGTGGACCATGTTGCTCCTTGAATCCTCTGCACTCCTGACAAGTAGAGTTGAAACACAGGGGAATTGTAGAAAAAGAACACCTTTTGGGGGGAGACACGATGTTTTGAAAGTGAACCACTTCACTGGATGTGGCACTGAGTGCTCTGCTTGGTTTGACAAGTTGGGATTGGTCACACGTTGTACTCCTGCTCCTGCAGGTTTTTCCCAACACCAGTGATTCTGGGATTCTGTGACAAGGCTAAACATGACAGAGAAGTGTCACCGACATGTTTTATGAAAAATCCTTTCGTCAGGATTTTTCTCTCTTGAGAAGGTGAGAGGCCTCAAGAACAAACTGTAAACAATTGTTATCTGCTGCTGTGGAATGCAGCAGGTGGATCTGGGATTGGTCTCATCTGGTTGTTTCCAATTAAGGGCCAATCACAGTTCACCTGTCCAGACAGTCTCGGTCAGAGACGAGCCTTTGTTATTCATTCCTATTCTATTCTTAGCTTAGCCTTCTGATGAAATCCTTTCTTCTATTCTTTTAGTCTAGTTTTAATATATTATCTATCATAAAATAATAAATCAAGCCTTTGATACATGGAGTCAACTTTCTCGTTTCTTCCCTCATCCTGGGACCCTTGTGAACAAGACCACAGAGAAGAGTTGACAAAACCCTTTGCTGCTAGGAAGGATTTTCATCCGACAAGTGCTGAAAACCGAGAGGAAAAATTCTTGGGGAAGGAAGATGACAGGCAAAAGAAAATGGGATTAATGAGTCGAGCATGGGGCACAGAGGGAGCGGGTCTGAATGCAGGGATGCAAAGAGAAAGGCAGCATTGGGGTTGGCTGCTGTTGCAAGGGTTGTTTCCTTCACACATTTCTGACTGCCTCCTCCAGCACACCCTGCTCTCCCTTGTGCCTGTGCTGGCCCTGCACAGCTCTGTGTGCAGCTACATCAGGGGGCTGCTCCAGCTGAAAGGGCCTCAGCCAAAATGCAGTTTTCCTGGTGGAGTCAGTGTTCACTTGGTTCAGCTCCCTGACCTCTCCTGCCATGCAGTGGCATGCGTGCTGGGAAAAGGAAGGGGAATTTGGTGGGAATGTGCATGGAAAGTTGGAGTGAAGATGAAGAAATTGTCTTCTCTGGTCAAGTATTGGGATCATGTTCCACTAAAGATTCCCATCCTGCCATTAGATATGTGGAAAGTGAAATAAAAATAAGCAAAGACTAATGAAGGCAAACCAAGCAGAATTAGTGGTTGGTTGAGGATTTAGTAGCAGGTTAACAAGCCCGATAAAAAAGACTGTCATGAAAAAATAGCATCACAAGGAGGCTTACTTTATGCTTACTTTGGGTTTAAACAGCCTTATGACCATCTTTAAAGCACTGGGTTGACTGTGGAAACAAAAAGGATACTGAGGAAGGAATTTCACTCCTTTACAGTGCAAATTTAGGTGATTTTTAGTTGTCAGGGCCTTGTATTGCACATCAATTCAGAAGGAAAAAAACATATTGAATAATGACCCATTTGTAGAAAAGCTGTTCCTGTTCAATAAAAGAAAAATATTAATTAAAATAAATATAAATATAATTAAAAATTATTAATTCTTACAACCACATCTTTTCAATAATTAATATTTTATTACATCAGAGTGTTAAGAAACCTGAGCTTAAGCAGGTTAGATGGCTGCTAAAGAAAGCATGGAGGAAGTCCCAAGGAAAGCTCTCTGGCAGGTGGCAAAGTACAGAGAGCATGGCAGAACTGAGAGAATTTGGTACTTCTGTTAAATTCAGCCTCCTTTGAGGCTGATTGTATAATCAGGATCTTGTATTTTGAGATCTTTAAGTCTGTCATAGCTTGAACAGAAAAAAAAAATGTTGAAAGAAGATTTGGCCTTATTATTTTAAAAAACAGTGTTTTCCCTAACATTGGGCAAGACTAAACAGCCCTCTTTAAACTGTATCACTGAAACAACCTAACAGGTAAAATTTAGATGCATTTCTTATCATAAAGAGAATATAAATTGCTTTAGGTGCGTGGAAATATCAAGCAAAGGCTTGAATGAGCTCACTCAGACAGGACTACAGGGATTTCTGCACATATACAGCAACTTCTTAGATGATTTCTTGCAGTAACAAATATGTGCCACTTCATTCCCATCATTTTTACCCATATATTGAGTTTCCATATGGCAATCACTCTTTGCAGAAGCCAAGGCCTTCCTGTTTTCTTTTGTCTTAGAAATTGAATAGATTCTTTTTTTTTTTTATTGTATATTATTTTGAAGTTTTACTAATGCAATGAAAATGCACTTTGATTTTTTTTCTACTGGAAATCTTTTAGATAAACTGTGTTTTGCCTGGCAGCATGAATGTCCTTTATTAGGCCTAACAAAAGCCTAATATGATATGTGGCATTCAGCTGCCTGTATATTGAGTAGTCATATATATACATTTGCAGTAGTTAAAAAAAATTTTTTGGAAACAACTATTTTTGCATATTTTTCTCTTTTTTTTTTTTCTATTGTCAGCAGTAGTCTTTCTTACAAATAAATGCCATGTGACTTCAAAACAAAATTGTGGCAAAACCCTTTACATACGATGCACAGTACTGTAAAGCAATAAAATGTTAAATGAAAATTGTCAGAGTGACTGAAGATAAGGAAAAGGCCAAAAGATTTCCCAGTCCAGTTCTTATTCCAGACACAACTTCCACTGGTTGCCATGGGAGTTGTGGCTGTGTGGCAACTGTTAGGATAAAAATAACAATGATGAAACTGTAATAATCTCCAATTATAACACAGTTGTAATTTTAATTGTAACATGCTCCCATGAATGTCCAGTTTTCTATTATTAAAAAGATGCTAGCATGAAATCTACCTTTATAAACTTTGAAAGTTATTTGTGTCCCATAACCTGAGAAATGCCTTGGAATTCCTGAAGTTTTATTGGAATGGCTGCAATAGCTACAAGGAGGAAGGCACGGCCCAAGAACAAAAGGTCTGGGTAGAGATTTATGTATTCAATTTTCCTACAGCACTGTGTTTTAACAAAGCATGAATTAACACTCCACAGTAATAATACAAGTCAGTGTTACAGTTATTCATGAATTTCATTAGTTTCGACTTTTCGACAGAATTTCACCCTGTTCAAACTGCAGAACAGTTCATTTATTAATATACACTAAGGGAAAGAGTGAGAGTATTTCAGTATCTTTCCATGTTGACCAAAAATGTCTCAATTTTATTTTTTTAATCCAGCCTCCTAAATGACAAAACACTTCTACTATTTTTTTTTTTTTCTGCAAAACAGGAACTCTGAGCTTTTCTTTTTTTTAAACAAAACACAAATCAAACATCCTGCCAGGTGTGTGTTCTACTCAAACCTCCTATGAGCAGGGGCAGGGAGAGAAGGTGCAAAGCAATGTGTTTCTTCCCAGGTCTTGTTTCCATCTCAAGTTTTTATAGAACAATACAGGCCATATAATATAATATCCTAAGAAATTCAAAATAAGTTTTTTGCCTCAAACTGTTTTAAGTCATGCAGTTGGATGTGTCTGGCAAGCTACTTATGATCCACCTGAGGGTGGACACTAGGAAAGGCTCTATGGCTCTGATGCCAAAAGATTTTTGCTTTTTATATATTTCTTTCATCTATTTGTAGCTCTGTAAAGTATCATTGTATAATTCTACAGTTTCTTCAGTGGGAGGCCAAAACAAGGGAGGGATTACCACATTAAATGTACTTCTAACTGGGGATTCTCATCAATTATGCTAATTTGATAAACTGATAAAAGCATCAAAGCCCTGTATCACACGTGCCTTTGGCCATGAGCGCACCTGGAGGACCTTGAGTAAACAGTAACATCTTTTTATCACTTCAGTCTTGTTTGGCTCTTTTAGGGGCTATAAGGCAAGACTTCCAATGGAAGTGTGCCATGCCATTCCCTAAAGGAATAAATCATTTCCCTGGAGAGTGCTGCAGCTCAAGCCCCATCCCTGGAAGGCAACATTTACCTGTGCTGAGAGCTGTGCTTGAACTCCTTATCACAAACTATTTACATTACTATTAAACACAGGCAGGAATTTCAAGTTAAAGCATTAAAGCTTATCAGAAAACACCAACCTGCAGTATTGCTGTGCAGGGCTTATTGCCATTAGCCACCAAAATAAGTCAGTGCTTCCATCCAGGTGCAACTGGCATCATGTGAACCACATTAATCACAAGCAATTAATTTGAATTTGTGCTGTGGAAGTAGCTGGTGCAAAGGAAGCAGATCTCAAGTGATCCTGCTGTGTGTGTTCCAAACTGAAGGCTCGTGACTGCAAACATGGGTTGTGATTTTAAGGTGGGATTTTAAATCCCTGTAGGTTTCTGGGTTGACAAAAAACTAATGTGGAGGAGGAGCGGGAGATGAGGAAAAAAAAGAGAAATGCTTTCCTAGCTGGATTGTCTAGCTAGGAAAGGAGAAAGATTTGGAGAATAGTGACAGGATCTGGAATTCAATAGGATGTAGGGTTTTTTACATGGAAATAGCAAGGTTTGATGGCAGCTTGGGAAAAAATGGAAGAGGAAAGGATATATTTCCTTTGTCCTACATCCTCAGGGAAATAAGTGACTGGTGTGTAACTCTTGTCTATTTCCCTTGGTTTCTGCTGTGGACAACTTTATGCCTGTTTGGACTATAGATATTTCACATTTAGTGATTCTCTTTCATCACTTTTTAATAATATTTCATGTCCTGAGGATAACCACCCTCTGAGCTTCTCTTCTGCTGTTTCTGTGTCATTAATGCAGCACTAGTAATTAGGATCTGACTCATACAAATATGAACAGCCTAAGTTTAGGCTGTGGCATTTTTTAGTTCCCACTGGAATCCTCAGCAAGAGGACCAACTGGATTTATTCTATTTGCTGTTATAATTAAGGTTCACATAATCTTTGCAGGTTTTTTTTTCTCTTTTCCAGTTATACAGGTGAAAAAGGATGAGAAGTCCTCATCATTGGCAGTTTAAAGTGCAGTGAAACAATAAAAAATGACATCTTCATATATGATGACAAGAATTATGATGATAAAAATAACATTGTTGCACAGAAATCCCAATTGCAAGTGGGGTTCTGCATTAGGCACCAAACAATATATAGTTTCTTTATTGATGGGTCTGTTTTACTTAAGCCATTACCAGAGCAGTAAACAGAGACATAGATTTGTTCAAATCACGTAGAAAATGGATTTGGAGAGTTTGTTTTAATGCAGAATCTGTAGACATTAGCCTTTTCAGGACTGCACCTTTGAACTAAATCTTCCAGACATCCCAACTGAAATCTAATCTAATATTTCTTTGAATATTTTAGCATTAAAAATTCAAGTATGCCGTCCTTCAGCAAAGTTTTTACAAAATTATTCTCTCTGTTTGCAGAGGGTGGCTTTGGTGATTTTTTTTTCTGTTTGATGTAAACCAGAATCAACTGAAAAATAAATTTGGAAAATATTTCTAATGTATGTTGGAAAATTTATCTAGTTTTAATGAGACAAATTAAATCACAAAAGGAGTGTAGCAAACAATCTTGGCCACATCTGGGTCAGAAAGACTGGGAGACGTCAGTGACAGAGAAAGGATAATCTATGAGAAAAACAGCAATGATGCTGCCTGAGTGGAAAGCTAAAGGAGGAGGAAGAGGCCATGGAAATGTGTTTTCTGCAAACTGACCAGGTGTTCCCTGGGAAGATAAAATCCTCCTGTGAAAGGTGATGCAGAGATGCAGAGCAGGTCTCACATTAACACTTGCTAAGGAGGTTTGTGGAAGAGCTGGTGGGGGAAGAATACTGAGGGCATTGTCCAGAAACACATACAGAGGGTATAAAGAGGTGAAAAACAGCATTGAAAATTGGCAAAGAAAGCTCTTAGCCTCGAAAGCTGAGGAATATGAAGAGAAATAATGGAACAGGACTTGGGGAAAATGTCTTGTAGTGCTTTGAACACTTTTCCTAGATTTTAGAGTATTTTCATGTCTCACCCTCTGTAAAATCACAGTGCCTGCTACACTCACCATGCCTCAAATTTGGGTATAATTTGCCATCAAAGGCTAAGTTTAAGACTCTTAAGGAAAGTCATTGTACATCCATCAAGTATAAATTGCTCCTTTTCAGAAAATATTCTAGCTATTAGCTCAAAAAAGGTTGGGAGATGGCAGGACAATCCAGGTTAAATTTCTTCCCTGTAGAAGAATTGTAGGGAATAGAATTGGAGGGAAATGTGCAGAAATGACCCAAAAGCCATTTTGCACTCAGGGGGTGAACTTTATCTTTTGCTGCATCCAGATGGAGACACCTTGATCATTATAATCAACACGCTCCATTTGCTGCATTAAAAACAAGATAAATATTTAATCACAGTGCAATTAAGTCTGGATCTCTGCCATTAGTTTATAATGAATATATAGGCAGATAGAATCTAATACACTACTAATTCACTTACAAGCCAGGCTGAACAGATTTTTTTAAATTTTTTTCCCCCCAAAGCTGGTATTTTGGGTATGTTCACGAGATGACAGTGTATATCATCTAATTACTTTCTCTGCTTTCATGCATTAACTGGAATAACATGCAGCAATCAGTTTTTGTTATCAATATTCCACATAAACTGTGAATGATGCTCTGCAGTGCCTGTTCTTTTCAGGTTGAAATAACCAAACAAAAAGCAAGGTGTAGGTCAATACATATTTGTTGATGCAAAGTACATGTGTATCCCAGCAATGAAATAGAAACAACAGTAGCAAATTCAGAAATTTTTTGAAGGATAAGAAGGAGCTGTTGTGGATTGGTTTATTCCCTTTTCTCCTTCCTTTACAAATATTTGAGTGTGCTGGGCAAGGAAGAATTTCTTGTTACATTTCAGAAGCTTTGAAGGATGAGTTAGTTCAAAACACAACTTTATTATGATCACCATCATTAACTGACGATGATCAGTTTGTCATGGTGCAGCAGTATAACTGGAGTTGGGCCCTAAAACATTTTGATATTTATGTATATCTTTAAAACAGAATTACTTTTAAATGAAAGAAAGAGTATTTTTGAGTGAGAAGGAGCAAATACTGGACTTCAAAGCATTAGTTCATTACTGCTAATGCTTAATACTTTAATACTTTTAATATTTTAGTGGCAGAATGAGCATGTTGTCTAGAAGACATTTTCATGATTGCAGTGCCTTCAGAAGGTCAATAGCACATCTGCTGGGAACTGCTCCTCAAATGTTCCCAAACTCTGCACTGCAAGGCAGGCACCTGGGGGCATTCAAAGTCTTCACAATAATATTGAATTAACAGCCAAAGCAGTAAATGTGAGGAAGATCAGAGACCCTTAGAAGCTTTTGTTGTATTCCTGACCTTTTTGTGCAATCAAGCAGATTTCTGCCAGAACCTGTAGGGACATTCTTGATGGATTTGAATGCTCATCTGCGTGTCTCTGTGGAAGACGGTCCCTTTTGAATAGGATTAGGTTATACTTTTGGTTTGTGTCTGCTGAAGTGTGAATTCTGCAATCTCACATTTGAGGGGGCAGACCTTCAAAAATCCATTTTAAGTTTTTAAAATGGCAATGAGGAAAGAAACAGGTCAGTGTACTTCTGAAAAAAAGGCAGTCTATCATCTGTGTGCATAATGGTGGTGAAATTTTTAAACGCCTGAAGAAAACGTGTATGTCACTTAGAAAATTATGTCAACTATAAAGACTCGGAAACTGAGCTCATCACAAATATTTGTAAAATATCTAGTTCAGACTTTTGCTCGTTTCCACAGCAGGATGGTTCAGCTTTGTGCTCAGGTTGCAGGAGCTGCTGAGCAGAGGCAGTGCAGGGTTGGATTAAGTGGATACTGAGCTTAATTCAGTGTGATAATCCTTAACTCCCTCCCCATGGGCAGCTGGTGCCATTCTGCTGGCTCCTGCAGCAAGGAGGCTGATTCTTGACTTCCCATAAAGGTGAAATAAGTTGTTTGTGACACTGGCTGCCTTTGCACACACTAATTCCAAAATACAGGAGCTCCTGCTAAGTGAGCTCTGTCACTGCTTATTTTGAAGGTTTTGTTTTGGCAGAGGAAGCGCCTAAAGTGTCATGTACTATCCAAACACAGAGGAAAACTTCCAACTGATGATGTTAAAACTGTGTGAGAGATCTCTGGTGAAGATCTCAATTTATCAGATGGGGGAAAACCCTATGTGACATTCATGGAAGGCCAAGAGGAACTTAAGAAAAGCTGTTTTCACAAAGGCACACAGCTGGAGAGTACTTTTCTTTAAAATGAAAAGGAAAATTATTTGATACGTTTTATTAGTTTGATGATAGCTCGCAATATTTGTTTTGATGGGATTTGCAGCTTATTATATCATCAGAATAACATTATCTATTAATCCTACTTCAGTAATGCTCCACAAAATAAATGAAGCAATTAGCTTTGTATCTTTACCTTGATGTATATTAAGGTCAATATCTAATTTAGTGTTTTTCATTAAAGTCATATTATTTCTACATGAAGAGAAAATGGGTTGACACCATCAAAAGTGCTAAGATTTTTTTATTTTATTTTACTTAATTTTACTTGTAAAAAAATGTGGTTATTTTGCATGTTTCTCTCCATTGGAGTACACATTTTTTTCTTTATTTTCTCCTTATATTTTTCATATCTGTCACTTAAGCTTGACTTACTAAGAAAAAGTGGACTTTGATTTTTTGATCAACTGTTTTTGCATACTTTTGAATTCAGGGAATCCAACTGTGTGATGAAGATGGCCTGATGATGATTTCTTGTTTAATGACATCCCCTGTAATTTTTGCTTCCCACCAAAGCATCAGCAGATTTTATATTTGGCAACAACAAATGCTTATGCTGGTTTTTTAGAGGCAGATGGCTATCACTAAACTGGTTTCCTTGCTTTCCTGGCTTTATCTTCTCTAGACAAACTCATGGTTTCTCTCAAATATGCACTTTCCACTGCAGTGTGGCACGATACAAGATTTTATTTTGAATTTTCTGTTGACTCTCTGTGTCAAATGAGAAAACAGATAACATGGTTCTGCCTTGAGCCCCTCTGCAGCTCTGCTGAGGATGCATTTATTTGATTCATACCTCTATGAAGTCTCAGAGGTTTTAGTAAGAACATCTAAAATTTAAAACCTGCTATGCTTTAAGTGAACTTTCAATATTTTTTCAAAAACAGCATGGGATTTCAATTGAATAACAGGATGATGTATTTTGGACTATACTTATTATGTTGGCTGATACCCCTGGAATTGAACAAAGAAGGACTCAAAAGAGCAGCAAAGTGAACAGATCTATTACTTTGAGTGCACAATTAATCTTGCTGACATTATTTTATATGAACATGGATAAAAATGCCTGGAAACCACACCATTGAATTCCTCTGCTCATTAATATTGATCAAATGTTGTTGTTCTCTTTGTGTTGGAAGCCACTTAAAGATTACCTGCAAAAGTATTACAACACTATTGATTTAAAAAAACCCAATCAATCCCTGAAGTTCACTGTTTTTGAAAATTAGTTGACATATTTGGTTTGTTATTTTGTTGTTTAGTTTGGGGTATTTTGTTGGGGTTTTTTGGTTATTTTTAGGGGTTTTTGGTTTGTGTTTTTGGTTTTGGGGGTTTCTTTTGGTAAAATATGATTTTTGTGGACTTGCTGCTATAGATCTGAGTAACAGACCATATTAATCAGGCTGTCACAGAATTAATTATCCAGAATTTAACACCATGTTGTTTTAAAGCCTAGACATCCCTGTGGAAGTTGGCTGGGACCTCTCCTCTTGTGCCATCTGTGCCCAGATCTTACACGTTACATTTTTGGTGCTTCAGTGGAATGATGGCAGGATTAGGCTCCAGTTCCTTCAAGACACTTAAATCTGCAGAAATTGGATCATTGTGGTCCTGTAGACTCAGTTAAAATTAATTAATTAACTAATTAATTAATTTTTGAGGAATCATATTAGGGTGTTCATGCAATTTAAATAAGCTCAAGATGTGTGAACCTAAATTTTGGTCCTTTGAAGAATTAGGAGAAACAATGGTAGGGTGGCACAGCCTTTTTAATATCAATCATTCATTCATTCATTTAGAACACAGAGTTAGTCTAACCCATGCTTTTATCAATTAAAAAATGTTAACTAGTCAAAACTACGTGACTGTAATTTTTTAATTTGAGCACAAATAATGACAATGTTTTGTTGCTCTAAAAATAATTTTTGAACTACCAGTTTCTATGAACATCAACAACAAAAGCAAACAAAAATACCCAAACCAAAATACTCAACATATTTATTGAAAATGTTGATATTATTTGTCCGTAACAATCATCATTAGGAAAAAAAAGTTCATATTGTTGCTGTGGAGTTTGTTGTTTTGTTGGGGTTTTTTTCCAGAAGAAAGTCTTCATAAAAGAAAAACATTAGTTAGAAATACTGCCATGCACCAGTATATTTATCACTATGCACCTCAGATGACCTTTTAAGCCTTTGCAGTTTGGACTGATCTGAGAAAATGCAAAATATAAAGAAAATCGATGAAAGTAGGCTGAATGTGTGCTTAACAAGCCATACAGAGAAAGCAGAAAGCAAAATGAGAAAGTAATTATTAAGAGATTTATTGTTCTTGGAAGATTAGAGATCTTGCTTGCATAGAAACAATTAACATATGAGGCTGCCTGCAGGTACTCCCCAAACTGTAGCACTGTGATAGAGGCTTGGAAAAAAAATGCACAATTCATATTTATTCGGAGGCTAAAAGTGCAAATTATTAGACAGGTTTCTTCCCAAATTATTATGAAGGAGAAATAGCATGAAGTAGTAATACTTGAAAGAATAGAAGCAGCAATACTTGAAAGACACAAATCTTCCCAGAATTAAGAATGCAGTGTACCACTTTTAAATTATAATACAGATTGTGTGTGGCAAAAGGCAAATCAGGCAGCAGCCATTCTCTTTGTTTTCATCTTCTCAATTTTTGCCCCCTTTTTGCTAATAATACCATTTGGAATCATCTTCAGTACGTTCATGTCCATTATTTTTCTGGTTCAGTGAGACATATCCCATGTTTAATGATGTACACAAGCAAAACCTCTGCAGGGCTGTGTCTTGGAACAGGCTGATGACACAAGTCCTAATAGAAATGTGCACCTGCGTGGCTTCTCAAATTGCAATAACCACATGGGCAGTAATAACTGGGGAATGTGTTCTGACATCCTCATCATTCAGCTAATTTTTACGGTTTGCAAATTAATATTTGCTTGGAGAGCGCAGTGTTCCCTGACGTGACGTCTGGATGAATGGAGCTGCTCTGAGAATCTTTCAAACCTGGGCTTGTAATTGAAAACGCAAAGAGACAGACACCCAGAAGCATTGAATTTACAGATCTTTTAAGTCTAAATCATTCTATTCGTTCATTTGTTGGCTCACTAAGGTGACTTGTCAGGTCACACCAACACCATGGAGCACTCCAGGCTGGGGCAGGGGAAGCTGGGACAGGCCCTGGGGTGCTGTGCTGACGCGGTCTCTGGTGTTGAGATGACCCCCAGGAGTTAGAAAGTCTCTTTTCCCAGCCCCAGACCGAAGAAGAAGCCGAGATGTGAGGGTTCTGCCTTTCAAGGTTGTTTATTTTTCCTTCTCTAGAACATTGTTTCTCTGACCCGCCCAGGCCTGTCCGGCAGGCCGGGCTGTGGCACACTGACACCCTCAGGCCGGTGTTGGCTTTTTATACTGAGAACTGCGTGTGCTTTATTTACCATCACTTCCCAATGGCTGTCCCCCATGTCAGACAGTCTGTCTCTGCCCTAAACCCATCCTAAAGTGCCACCGTCACAGCAGAGGATGGAGCCTGAGAAGGAACAGGAGGAAGGACACACACGCCCAGATTCCTCCATCTTGCCTCCTGAACCCCCATTCCAAAATCCCCAAAATTCTACATTTTCACCCTGGGATAAATTCACTAACATTCTACCCAAACCCTTGTGGCTTGTAACTCCTGCCACAAAGTTGGGAATCGTTTCCATGGGTTACAATCCCAGTCACAGGTGTCTGTGACTCCGTGCCGAGGTCTCTGAGCCCCTGCCAGGCTCCGGAGCCCTGCAGGGCAGCCAGAGGAATGTCCCGGGTGCCGACGCTGTGGCAGCAGCCGGGCCCAGCCCCGGGGTGCCCGGGGGCCGAGAGGCCGATGGCCCCTGGGCTGTGCCAGCCGCGGGCGGCAGCAGGAGCGGGGCAGGGCCCGGCCCTGTGCCGGCCCCGCTGAGGCCGCACCTCGGGGGCTGCGGCACCTCCGGGCCCTCACACGGGGAATGGAGGGGCTGCGGCGGGGCCGGGGCAGGGAACGGAGCTGGGAAGGGAATGGAGCCCCAGGAGGGGCTGAGGGAGCTGGGAAGGGGCTCAGCCTGGAGAAAAGGAGGCTCAGGGGGCCCCTGTGGCTCTGCACAGCTCCTGCCGGGAGGGGACAGCTGGGGGTGTCACCGTGATGTTTTCTGAAAAATCCCCTCGCCAGGATTTCTTCTCCTGGGAAGCTTCAGCTTCTCCTTGTTTTGCTTCTCTGGAATGTGATTTGGAGAATTGTTTGCCCAGCAGGTGAATTGTTTTTCATTAATGGCCAATCCCAGCCAGCTGGGTCGGACTCTCTGAGTCAGCCACGGGTTTTCATCATTCATTCTTTTCTGGCTTTCTGATGTCTCCTTTCCCTTTCTTTAGTACAGTTTTAGTGTATAATTTTCTTTTAATACAATACCATACTCTAAGAAGTCAGCCTTCTGAGCCCTTGGAGTCAGTTCTCAGCTCTCCCCCCGTCCTGGGGACCCTCCCAGCACCACAGCCGGGGGGTCGGGCTGTGCTCCAGGGAACAGGGACAGGAGCAGAGGGAACGGCTCAGGCTGGGCCAGGGCAGGCTCAGGGTGGGCACAGCAGGAATTTCCCCATGGAAAGGGGGCTCAGGAACTGCCTGGGCACTGCCCAGGGGGGTTTGGAGTGCCCAGCCCTGCAGGTGTTCCCAGAAAGGGCTGGAGGTGCTCTGGGCTGGCGACAAATTGGGCAGCAGGTAGAGCTTGGACTTGATGGCTTTGGTGGTCTTTTCCAACCTCTGTGATTCTGGGATTCTGAAATTCCCAACTCTGACTGACAGTAAATGATGCTCTAGATTTCTTTTCTCTTTTGTTTGCTTTGGGTATTTTTTTCCAAATGCAATTTAAAGTGAGTGAATGATTATGACATTGCATTTCAACAAACAGTGGTTATCACCTCTCAGGGTACACAGCACAGGTTTCAAGTAACATACATTATATTGAATTTACAAATCAAGACAAGCTTGCATGTGGGGCTTTCTAAACAATGTTTACCACTTTTTTAAAATGAGATAGAGAAAAAAAAGAATCATCAAAATAATGTTTTCTTCTGGTAGGAGTCGTGCTGGGGATAGTGTTAGTAAGACATTGAAATGTAAGTAGCTCTTTTCCAGGGCTGTTAAATGAGTAAACTTTAGACCTAGGTCAAACAATTCCATTTATCAAAGGTACTTAAAGTTATAGTAATTGCAATTCTAGCAGATCTCCATGCTGAAACTTTATGCATCCTAGCATGTGGCATGTTGGGGAAAAGGAAAATTTAGTAGAGAAGTCAGAAGAGCTTTTTCAAATCATCTCGAAGTGGCTACAGAGGCACTGAGTGGAAAAGAATAGTTGGTTTGGTAGCTGCTAACTACTGGCCCAGATACTCACATTTCAGAAAGTCACCCGGAGCCACAGCAAAGATCTCCTCAGACTGCTAACTTGACATGTAGTGATCATTCAGGGACATTGTACATGTCACTGTGTGCATGATAGGCATGTTTGATTAATACCTATTCCCTCAGTGGTGCAAAAACTAGAATGCCTGTTATCTTTAACAGAAGAGCAAGATTTAGCCTCACTGTCTCCTGTCTTCTCTCACATTAAAAACTAATGCCATGATTAATGAGTAGTGACACGCTTCATATTTTTTTCTTGTTCATAAAAATCCTTGCTGGCAAGTATCTGAAGTAAGTGAAGGGTGTATTTTACTGAGTTAGTGGAATATAAAGGCCTGCGTAAGGCATTTTATTTCTTTAATGAATGCTTATAAATGACTGAAATTATTATGGTTGTTATTGTGGATGTGTACATACTTCTCTCCCTTTCTTTTTTTCTTTTTTTTCCCCTTCTCACAGGACCCTGCCTTCCCAATCCATGCCATAATGGTGGGATATGTGAAATTAGTGAAGCATACCGAGGCGACACATTCATAGGCTATGTTTGTAAATGTCCACAGGGATTTAATGGGATTCACTGCCAGCACAGTAAGTTCCACATGGTAAATTTTATTGTATTTATAGATAGGAGCCTTTTTACTGCCTGCACTGTTAAGGATTAATATCGGATCTGGTTTTCTGGAGTATATCAGACTTTGGCCTTTATATTGTGAGCAAGTTAATACCACAGAATGCTGCTGCTGCCTTCAGAAAATGACCTTACTACCAACCCACTGGACACAACAGGACATGATTTGCTATGCATGTTTTATGCCATGGCAAGGACAAGGTAAATGTATTTTGCAGGGCTTTAATGCAGAAGCGTATTTGAAATAGAAGGGCTGTCTTCTTATCTCAGTAGTGTTGGTGTGTTTGCTTTGATTAATGCTTAAAAAAAAGGGAAAAACCCCTGAAATTTCTGGATAAATGTCTTCTTTATCTTTCTTTATCTATGTCTTTATAAATAATGAAGAAATGCTGAATCACAGTATCTAAGTTCAAGACCAAAACCTCCAGACTTACATCATTTAACCCTGTTTAAAATACAGTTTCTTGATCTCTTTCTAATTCTCATCATTTATTTGGAGAGTATTTTCTATTTTCAGGTCAGATTTGGAACAGCAGGTCAGTATCCTCATCTTACAGTGTGTAGTTGGAGAACTTAAAACGAACCATATGGGAAAAGAAATTTTGGGTTTGCTGGATTTGGCAGGAGCAGAGTTAAATGTCTTCACAGTAGCTGGTGTGGGTTTGTGTTTTGGATTTGTGCTGGAACCAACATTGACAATTCAGGGATGTTTTAGTTACTGCTGGGTAGTGCTAACACGAAGTCAGGAGCTTTTCTGCTTCTCACTCCATCCCACCAGCAATCAAAGCCAATTAGTGAGGGATTTTCATCTGCTAGGGACTGAGCAGGTCGTGTGCTAACCTAAAGTAACAGACAATCTGCATTGTCTGTTACTTTAATAGAAACTGGGGGGTTTTTCACATGCAAAGCTCATTCGAAACAAGTGCTTGCCTGAGGAGAGGCTCACAAGAGAAATTTTGGGGTTTCCATTTTGTGCACGAATGGTTCTTAAACCAAGAGCAGCATCGCTCTTTAAATGTTACGCTGTTGATGCGCTTGGAAGCCAGCTGTTACAGAAGGTAAAATACTCAAGGAAATAGTGAGGAATCCAGCTCCACTCCCATGTAAAAATTAGTTCAGTTATTCAGTTTACAGTGACTAAGCATTGAATCCAGCCTACCTGAATTAATTGCTCCATTTAGATACTTGTCAATAATTGGAAGTGTCCAGGAGCAATACAGTCCAGCTCAGCTAACATCTTCATGTTTGTTATGTCCCTTAAATACTAAAAGTGTCTCCAAAGACTGGAATATGGATACTCAATTCCATTAACCTTGGCCACACTCTCTGTTTATTGTGTGGGTAATATGGGCAATTCCACTGACTTAATCCAGTGAAAGTATACACCCACTTCCTCCACTGGGAGCATTTAAATGAGTGTTTGCTGTCCAGCCACGTGGATGTCTCGTGTGAAAACACAATCACATGGACACGTGCTCAGGGATGCTCCTTCATGGGACCTGTCACGTTGATGGCAAGAGCTGGACATTCCTCTGGCTCTGATCCAGGGGGTTTTACAGATGCCTTGTCCCATCTGGGTCACCAGAAACTAATGCCTTGTGAAGGCTGAGCTAGAACAGAGGCTAGACAGAGTAAAGCAGGGATTTATTAAAAGGATCTCCTCCATGGATGTACCTTGGGCAGCACCAGAGCCCAGCCAGGGCTGCACCCAAGATGAACCAAAATGGCCCCAAAATGCCCGGCCGGGCACGGGGTCTCTCCCTGGGATCAGTTCTGCTCCATTTGCACCTTGCAGTTCATTGTCCCATCCTTCTTGTTTTTCTCTCTTCAGTCCATGTTGTTTGTGCTCTTGGGCCTGAGATTTGGGTCATTTGTTCCCCAGCTGGAGCAGGAATTGTTTTGTCTCCCTTTCTGTGCAGAGAGCTCGCCATCCCCTTATATGAAGCCCACCCCCAGACCCACACACTAAAGCAGCACAGAATCTGAAAAATATAAAAGCTAAACCTGAGGCATCAGCATGGCACACAACACTTCTTCCATCAAATATCAAGGAGCTGACCTTTGTTAAAGAAGTAAATAATACCACAAGTTCTCATCAAGCAAAACGTGTTGCTGAGCACGAGTTTTGGATGGAATGCCATCTCTTGTCACCTAATTAATGAGTAAGGAACATACAGCTGGTGCATCACAGAGTGATTCATCAGAGTTGTTTGCTACATCCACAGCATCCTTTTAAAAATATTGAGGTATATCATGTTAGCTAATGATCCTGATAATCAGCAATGTGTGTTTGTGTCAACTTCAAGATAAGATAAATCCTTCACACAGCTGACCCAGGCTCAGGACAACCCCAGAAGGCAGCTGAAGTGATTTGAGAAAAGACTAGTTTATGTGAAGAGTTATTCTTTGGGGGAGAATGAGATTCAGTCCTTTTCAGATAATCTGATTTAAGATGGGATGATAAATCAGATACCCTATCCAGGTGTTCAGAGGGTTTCTGGGGATGGGAGCTGTGAGAGGCAGCCACAGAGCTCTCTGCAGTCAGGGAGAATTGTGGGATTTTCAGTGCTGGACTTAATTTAACATTTATATACAATATCACCTCAGCTCAATTCACAGTGTTCCTTTGATACAAACTCCTCTGCTTCATGAAGTTTAACAATTCAATTCTGAACTCACTGTAAATCAAGTAAGAAGTCTGTCAAATTTATCATAAAGAGATAAATTAAAATGACCTCGTTGCAAGGCACGTCTCTTCTACACTGTCAAGAATTCCAAAAGCCACGTTGTGGTTCTCTTGTACAAAGCTTTTTATCTTGGGTTTCTTTCATGTCTAATATTCTGTTGCCAAGTCAATTAAGTCAGGTGATTGATTTTGCAGTCAAGATACATTCTCAAAGCTGGTATTTTATCATTCACATCAACAAACACCCTGTCAGTATTTCTGAGATTTGTTGACCTTTTGCCCATGTAAATAATTAATATGTAAACTATAAAAGAGATCATTAACAATTTTACTGACTGTATATTCTTGATGTATTGCAAAACTGATATTAATTGGCTGTGGTTGCCTGAAAAGATTCTGGTTACCCAGTGGCAAAAAAAAAAAAAAAAAAAAAAAAAAAAAAAAAAGTTTCCCATTTCAAAGCTTATAAAGTAACCAAAACCAGGAAAGTCTGCCTCAGTTAAAGGCCTGGACTGGATTTTGTGCTGATACCACAGCAAATCTATTTTTAAAATATTCCTCCATTATTTAAGAGGCATTTACTTATCTGATTGGAATGAAGATTCAAGTCAAGGTCTCTTCTGAAGCAAGGCTGGGAGAGCTGGGGGTGAAGAGAAGGCTCCAGGGAGAGCTCAGAGCCCCTTCCAGGGCTCACAGGGACTCCAGGAGAGCTGAAGTCCCCATGGCTGGGAGGTTGGAACTGGGTGATCTTTATAGTCCCTTAAAGCCCAAGCCAGTTTGTGATTCTATATTAAAACAGCCTAGAACAAGTCAGAATCCATGGAAATACCCCAAAAATTGAAATGGACAGCTTTTTCACCCCAAAAAACCCAAAACCAGAACAAAACAAACAAACAAACAAAAACCAACAAAGAAACCCCAAACAAATCAATCAAACAGAAAACCAAAAACCCCAAGCCCCCCCAAAAATCAAACCAAATGGAAATAAAAAACCAAAAAAAACCACAAAAAAAACCTGACAAAAAACTCAGAAAGTCCCAAACCAACCAAAAGCAAAAACAAAAACAAAAACAAAAACAAAAACAAAAAAAAAAAAAAAAAAAAAAAAAAAAAAAAAAAAAAAAAAAAAAAACCAAAAAAAAAAAAAAAAACCCCATACAAACAAATACAAAAGAAAGAAAGAGAAAGAAAACCCCTCACAACACAAAAAAACCCAGTTGAAAGAAATATACAGTATGCACTGTTGTGACTATCAGCTAGAGACTGCATACTGGAAAAATTAGGAATTTGAGACATTAGACCCAATATGTGTTACTGGCTGCCACTCAAGTAGGTGAAAGAACAGAGATTGAACCAGGAAAATTCATGTTTGAAGCAATAAAGGGTTCAGATTTAGGGGTTTAAGTCACATGTGGGTTTATATTCTGAGGATCATTACCTCCGCCAGACAGAACTGAAATCCTTGCATTCTAAGAATAAGGGTTATTACTCAAACACACTCAATAATGTAAGCAAGCCATTCCCAGGGTTTTACTGAGTTCACTGTTTTCTTCTTCCACCTCATGGATGGCCTGTGATATCCACATGTGCTGCACAAATGTGTTGGGAAACTGCACCGGCCCTGTGGCAGATTTCCATTCTATCTTGAGTCACCATCCCAGCTATGCATGGGATAGAGCCTTTTTCCTGTGGTGCCACAGCTGGAAAGGCTAGTGGCCACACATTTCTGACCAGCTGACCTGATGCATAATCTCTACCAGCAAAAGTTAGTATGCAGTCAAGGAATCTCCTGAGCTGGAAGCAACCCGTGATATTTATCAATTCAAAAGCTTGTCCCTGCACAGACACCCCAAAATTCCACCCTGGGCATCCCTGGAGTGTTGTCCAAACTCTCCTGGAGCTCTGGCAGCCTTGGGGAGCCATTCCCTGGGGAGCCTGGGCAGTGCCCAGCACCCTCTGGGCAAGAACCTTTCCCTGAGCTCCATCCCAAATCCCTGGCCCAGCTCCAGCCCTTCCCTCAGGTCCTGCCAGTGTCACAGGGATCAGAGATCAGGGATCAGAGATCAGGGATCAGGGCTGCCCTTCCTCTTCCTCTCCTGGGGAGCTGTAGCTGTGATGGGTCTGCCCTCAGCCTCCCCTTCTCCAGCTGAACACACCAAGTGCCCTCAGCCCTCCTCACACAGCCCCTCCACACCACTCACCACCCCCATGGCCTCCTCTGCACACTCTAAAGGCCAGGGCACTGCCACTGGCCTTTGTGTTTGGAGGCTGTTTTCACAAGCAGGACAGGACTTCTGGGGTGCATTCTTTGAGCTTTTATTGCAGCATCAGCCTCATTACATGATTGAGACAATAGAAAGATGGCAAAGCTCACGAACAGCCAGCAAAAGCCAGAGATTTCTTTGCTACAGAGCACTTTGAAAACATTCTAGCCAATAGCACATTGCTAAAGCTTACAGACAATTGTTCTAGCCAATCACTAAAAGCAAATGTACACCTGCTTCACACAATGCTTGCTTGTCTTCTTTTTTATCAACAATACACAATACTCCATTATTAAGCTTAAAACTTTTTACTATCTTGTGTGATGTAGAATATCTTGTTTCATAGTTTTCTGCAGTCCTAAGGTCCATGTTAGCCAAGTCTCAAACTCAAGCTATTGTTTGGTGTCCTTGCTTGCTGCAACTTTTTCTACTTTCAGATGTTGCAGCTGCAGCTAGTTCTGAGTTTTCTGTTCTTTCTGTTTTTAAAAAAACCTGCTTTTACAGCTTTCTGGAAATTACCTTACCTTTACTATTTCCCACAACCAGGACCCCCAGTCCCTTTCCCTGACACTGCTTCCCAGCCTCTCATTCCCCAGTCTGTCCGTGCATCCAAAGCTACCCAATCCCAGGGGCACAATCACAGTGACTTTTCCAGCTACCAGGAAGGAGTTACTGTGAGGGGGGTGCAGAATGTGACACAGATTTTGTGTTAAAAGGAATGAGTGCTCTTGTTAAACCACTCCTGGCTGCAGTTGGGTGGCAGGGCACTCCAGAAACCATTCCCCACAGATGGTTTCCATGCAGCTGCCCTGTTTTGAAGACTAAAACCCATTGTTTTCTTGCACAGATGCAGGTTGCTCCAAGCCAGCCATGCCAAGAGCCAAGTGGGCAAATTTAATGTACCAGTGTGCTTGCAATTGCACCACACCAGATTTTCATGCTTCTCCTGACACACACAAACTATGGTTTCTCCTTTGGAGAAAAATATCTGTTTGGGCTGTTCTAAACTTTAACACGTTGTTCCTTTTTATTCTGTGGAGGAGGGAGGGATTAATATTAATCAATATTAACTATATGAATAGCTTTAACAAATTATACTGCAAACAAAATACTTACTGGTACAGTAATAAACTCTACAGTGCAGTAGCCAGTTTCATGTGTAAGTTTGTCCTTGTGCCTCTAAGTATTGTAGAGCTGAAATTTGAAAACTGTTCCTGTGTTTGACCAGTAGCTTGGACAAGGAAGGAAGAAGGATGTATCATTATTAGTTTGTGAAACTTCCAGATTTTAACTCAAAATGTGAAAGAAGGTGGGTAATTTGAAAGACATCTGAGACAGGTCACCAGTAAAGAATATAAAAACAAACAGCCCCTGAAGGCTAATGGAAGAAAAGGCAGTAAAATATTCCCAGAATTGAAGCTGTGTCAGGGGGCGGAAGGAAATGGTAGAACCAAGAGGTGTGGGAGCCCCTGGTGGTTTTGTTCCATTCACAGAAGTCCAGGGAAGCTTGTGTGGGGACTGCCTGGAAAAAGGAAATTCTGTAACGAGGTGAAAAATTACAGGTTTGTCAGCTGAAAGTGGAGGATGTTTTGTTGATGTATCCTCTTACAACAAACCTGTGGTGAGATTGGACAACACTGACAGCAATTTCGGGGCAGTTGGAAGGAGGTGTTTGTTTTCCTTGAAGTCCAAACAAATGTTGTGGTTAAAGCAGTAGGTAACTGAGCTGAGGCTTGCCTCCAGCTTGAAGATTTTATTTGATTCAGTAAGAGCCAGAGATTGCCTTAAAGTCTCAGGTAGGAAGTAAAATATCCCCACCAATTTTGTTTCACTCTTCTTAGAATTTGCTTGTATAGCATTGTTTAGTCTTTTTATCCATACACAATTCAAATAGCTTTTTTATTCTTGTTGAGTTACTGATCTTAACAATTTCCTCATACACAGCATTGAGTTTCAAAGTCTAATTTTGCTGTATACTGAAAAAAAATCCCTTTTCAATTTCCGACCTGCTGTCTTTCAGCATCTTTTAAATGTTTCATCCTTTGTCTATTACAATACTGGGAGAAAAGCAGATTTTGAATGCCTTGTGTACACCACTTGTTATTTTGCAGACATTTGTTATGTGTCCTGTGCAGGCGGTTAAAATTGTTGCCTTTTCTGTGCAGTGTGTTGGTTTTTCTTGCACTTTTAAATTGTCTCTCAGTGGCCTTCTCAAAACCTTCTTTGTTCAGTGTCTTTTACAGCAACAGTGACTTACAGTAAAGAGAAAGCGGTAAGGTTTATTTGTCAGAAGTTCCTTACATCCTTACATTCTGTATTCTTTATGCAGCATTTTGTTGTTAAATTTCTTTCTGGTTTTTGGTGGTTTTTTTGTGTTTTTGTTTGTTTCTTTGTTTGTTTTTGGGGTTTTTTTTCCTGTTTTAACCAGAGCTGGGTATGGAGCTGATGCTTTTCTTAAGCAGGCCTTGGTAATGGCTGAGTTTCTTTCATAGGGTGCCATAGGGGGAGGAAGTAGGTCTTCCTGATTGCTTTGGGGTTTTATGGCAATATTAAACAGAGGGGTTGGGCTCCTTCCAACCTAGGCACTGACTGAATTACATAATGAATGGTGCTTTTAAAAAGATGTGTGTTTCTATGGTGTAAAAGTCACTTAGGCTGTCAATAGCCACTATAAACTTCATTTGTAGGTGGGTAAATCTGTCTTCCCCTAATTAGTGTCTTTCTTAAGGAGTAGTTTGTTTTGTTTTGGTTTTTTTTTTTTTATGGTGGAAAGAAATTAATGTTCCAAAAATGCAGGAATTGCTGTTTGATTGGAAAAGAGATTAAATTTTTCATGTTCTGCATTAAAAATATAGCATATGGAGATGTTTTATACAAACAAGTTTCTCTTTATATTTGAATTAAAAATAAAAAGTACTGAGTGAAATGAGTCCACTCTAAATTTGAGAATAGTTACCCCGTTGTAATGTATACATCATACATTCCTATTTTTACAACAGAAATATTGTAATAAACTGAGGTTGCATTGAGTCCCAGGGAAGAGTTGATGAGCCACAGTAGAGAGGTGTATGGTTAGAGGAAGAACACATGATAACTTTGGCTGGACAAAGCATCTATTTTCTTTTTTTTTTTTCCACTTTCTGTGCCCATTTAGGTAGACACAGCAACCATAAGTCAGTTTCAGCCACTGTGATGGTTTAGGGTGAACACAGCCACCTGAAATTTTAAAAGAACTGTGTTCAGTCTTTGTTGCACCAGCAACTTTCTAACAGATACACCAGCATATTCCTGTGAGGAAAATAAACAAATAAATGAAATCTTGAAATTGAATCTGTTTGTTTAATGAGAGAGCACTTTATCAGTTAGAATTTCGTCACACAGGGATGTGGTCTGGAAGCAGCTGTTAGGAAAAAAAAAGAAAAAACAGTGAATTTTGTAAATCACACGTTTTTCTTGGTTTTTTTTGTTTTGCTTCTGTAAGAGCTACTGTGCTCAGCCATCTGTATGTGTAGGTGTGTCAGGGATGCAGAATTAAAGTATTGTATTTGCTTTTGGAACTCGTGCTGGCACATGGCTGTGCAGTTCCCTATTACTATATAAAATATTGTACTGCTCATTGAACTAGCTGAAAATCTTATGAGTGGCTTTATTGTTGGAAAATTGAAAAATTTACATGGCAATTTTTCCTGAAAAATGAAAGAAGGAAAACATGTTCAGTTATCAGGGCTTGTTTTATACTACAGACCCAGTGAGAAGTTACAAGTCAAAGAACTTAGAAGGAAGATCCAGGAGAACATTCAGTAGTCTAGCTACTCTTTTGAAGCTATAAGCAGTATTTTTTTGTGTGGATACACTTTTGAGAACATGCATTGTACAGAGAGAGAGAAGGATATTGCATCACACTCATTGCCTGTGCAAGAAAAATTTTAAAAAATCTGTATTTGTGCTTGAAGCTCAGTGTAATGATAAAATGGTCTAATGGCAGAAACCAGTCTGCATCACAAGTTAATCCCTTTGTATTCCTAAAATATCTCAAGCAAAACCCATGGTGCTGTCACATTTTCATATGAATACCCAGGATATTAATGTAGTTTGCATTTATTCTGCACTTACACTTAAGTAATATACAATTATTTCTGTAGATCACCTGGCTAAGAGTTTTAGTTTGAGTCAGGAGTGTATTTTTAAAGAAAATCTCTTGATCATCTCTACTTATCATGTTTTGCTTTGTGTGACAGCAGGCTGAGACAACAAGAACTGGATGCCTGTGAGATTAAAACAATCTAAAAGAAGATAGCCCAGCAGTCTGAAATTCCTGGGATTTGACATACTGGGAATTTACTCTAAAACATTCCAGTAGGCAAATGGAAATTCAGCCCACCCAGATATTTCTAGAATTTGTACAGAGAAAACATGCCTGAGACCTGTGTAGGGATGTGCAGACGTGTTCTCAGCTGTGAAACTGCATATAAAATTCTGCAAGGCCTTGCTTTTTACAAATGCAGGCATACTTTGCTTTACTCAAAGCACACTGAAAACTATCAATAAATCCTGTTTATCTTCCTTTTCTTATCATGTGCTAAGAGTCTGATGTCCTGAGACACACGTGGCTTTCTGTCAGTCATGGTTTGGCTTGAGATTTGTTTGGTCCTCTGGTGGGATGGTCTGATTCTGTCAAAAAATAATGATGCCCACCTTCACTGAAAGTTTATCCCCATCAGACTTCTGTTTGAATCAGCTCACCAGGATTGTCTGAAAGTGCACAAATTACCTGTGCCAAGGGAAGTGAGGAGATGGGAACATGCAGAAGGACATGAATGGCATTAATTGTGGCTGCCCCTGGATGCCTGGAAGGGTCCAAGGGCAGGCTGGACAGGGCTTGGAGCAGCCTGGAATAGTGGAAAGTGGTTGGAATTATGTATCTTTAAGGCCCCTTCCAATCCAAACCATTCTGGGATTCTGGGATTTTCTAAAAAGTTTTTTTTAAAGAAACCACCAGCTCTACATTTGCAATAAATTCAATTCAGGAATTACATTCAGGAATTGCCCTGTTGCAACAAAACATTTACAGTGAATCCATGTTCCCTGGTCCAGATGTGTAGTCATTGCACCATAAAAGAGTATTTAAAATGTTATTTACCTCCAAATAATAGGTAACCTTTGTAATCTTGTCAGATCTGATTTTGCCCTCCCCACAAGTCAGTCAGGTGGCATCTGGCTCTGAAAATGTATTCTCTGTGATCCTTTCACATACTTAGCAGAGCTGTTTTATGCACACAGTCATTACTCTCATGCAGTTTTTGCAGTTTACTTAAAAGCAACATTCTTTTTCATACCAGCAGTTGTCACTGTTAAAGAGAAATTAATCTGCTCCCTTCTCACCCTCTCCAATGTCTTTGTCACTAAATACTTAAGGGAGCTTCAGAACAATTCTGCAGAAGACATACACCAAAATTAGGAGAAGAGTGCAAGGCGAAGAGAGCCTTTGTCCTAATGTAAAATTAGAGGTTTAAAATGCTTATTTCTGACTTCTTTATGTCAATGCTCATAATAGAGAGAGAACCTCCTCCCATTTTTCAGCAAAAGTAGAGATTTTTACAGGAATTGTAGCACCCACACCATTAGCTTGGTACACGGTACATGTTTTAAGTACACACTGGAAGACAATATTTTTCTTTCTGAACCAGACATTGGTGATGTGGTGGAACTGCTGCATCTTTTGTGGGGAGGGAGATTGGCTCTTCCTTGTCACCTTTGCAGAGGAGGCAAGGAAATCACCACAGCCCAAAAGGCAGAATTGGTGATGAGTGTTTCTCTCCTTGGTGACATTCGCCTACTTGCAGTTGTAGATTAAATACAAGATCCATTAACAGTAAAACAAGCATATATTTATGAACAACTAAGAGTCTGAATTTGAAAACTATCAGGAAAGAGTTGAAGTTACCTCTATGCAGAACATAAATGTGCACTTATGCAAGTGCCTCAAACAAATATTTTTGACTGTTTAAATAGATTTATACAGACTGGCCATAAATGAGTACCCTTCACCCTGTGTGTATCAAATAAAGACGCATGGGGAAAAAACCATAATCATCTGGTTTTGTCATTTTAGAAAATCCATCTTTGTATTTTGCAGGACTTGTTTGTCTAGTGACATTTTTAGAAACCTGTGCCATAGCTATGCTCAGGTAAAAACATTGCAACCCTGCTCTCACTCTGTTCTGAAATGCATAAACAACGGCATTTTGAAGGGATAAAATTTTTTGGGGATGTATGAAGGGAAATAATGCTAATTTTCTGATTTGGGGTCAAACTCATTGTGAAAATAATTGGACCTATTGCCATGTGAACACCTACACTCTTCTAGCAAATCATCCAGTTGCTCCAATGCTCCATAATTTCCCTTACTCCTGAAGCTGAGATTTTTGGAGCATTGCTTGTAATGAAAAATGATTCACCAGTTGAATCACTTTTTAATAAGATTATTTTTTTTCTTTTCCTCAACTACAGTTTAAATGATTTGTCAAATGCTTGTTATATAAATAGCCAATTATTTTAATAAGGTTCATTGGAAACGCCAGGAATAGTTGCCCTGAAGATGTACTTCTACAGTGTAAAATTAAATGGTAAGTTACTTAATGGGATGAAGGTTTTCATGCCAGTATTCATTAAAAGTAATTAAAAATGAAAAATCTGCTTCAATGCATATTAAAACTTTTAAAGTACCAACTCCTTTAAAACTAATAAGGAACGTCCCAGCTAGGCAATTGCAAAATTGCATTAGATTGAAATTACCTCAGATGAAAAGCCATTAAATAGGCATTTAAACAGGTAAATAGAAGATCAGGAAATACTGACTAGTCCAGTGTTAGAAGTATGACTCCACAGAGAACATTGTAATAACTTTTCAGTGGCTATAAGGAAAAGATAAGTTTTTTGCATAATAGAGAGTAGGTACCTATGCAGAGTATAATTTCACTGCATGGTCTATTTTATGAGAGTTCTCAAAATTGAAATAGGGATGAAAAAGTATCTAAAAATACCAAAAAAAATCTTGTTAACAGCACAAGATATATCACTACTGTGGCAACAATTCTTGTAGAGCCCTGTCTTATTTTAAACCCTCTGAAGTAGACAATTTAAAGTGGAAATGTATTCTGAAATAGACTTAATTGTGTCCTTCCCTTTATTATTTTTTTAAATTATTAATTTTCCAATAGCTTTACATTTAATCCTAGCATTCTGAAACCTGTGATTGTAGTTACTATTGTATGGAAATGAAGTCACTTCAAAACTTTAAATTTAATTCTGAAATTTTTTTTAAGTGAGGGTAGCATAGGGTAAGTGCCACAATGGAATGCAAAGAAAAGTAGGAAAATGCTATGGACAATAAATCAATTTTGAACTGGATTTCTAAATACATGCCTCTATTTATTTCACTGCTATGATAACTGAATATCTATACCTATCATATTGAACAGAAGTGTAAATTGCAGGTGAAAAAGATGAAAAATTAAGTGGTGGAGAAAGAAATTAGTCATCATAAAAAATGCTGGTTTGTCTAAATTAAGGATTTTACTTACCATATGAAATTTCAGAAGGTATTAATTAAAATAAAACTTAAAAATAGTTTACCTTTTCATTTTCTCAGAGCCTGGATTTTTACAAATCAAAGTGAAGAAGATCTAACAATATATTCCAATTTTCCTGAAAAAAGTTGACCTAGATATATTTTAGAACCAATAGGAAGGGAAACAACACTGGATTGTTACCAAGTAGCATGAAATATCTTTTTTATTTTTTTTTAAGAAGTCTAGTTACAGAAGTATATTTAAAAATGTGTAAACTAGAATTTTTAAAGAAGCCCAAGAAGAGATAAAATTGCTTTGAAAAAAGAATGTGAGAATGGTTGGAGAAGCAGTTTCTGAAGGAATTCTAGGCAGGAGCTCTGGGATAATATAATGTAAAATATTTGTAGTGAATGTTTCAGGAAGAATCCTAACAGACAGCCCTGTGGTGGATTATCCCAGGTTTCAATATTTTTAAAGAAAACCCAAAATACTTCCCCACACAGTTGTGCTTCAAAATAAAACTGCTATGTAGCTGACAATGTGTTCAAATATCTTTACTTTTGGAAGCTGGTGTGACATAGTGTGGACAAAAAGATAATATGGAACAATTACAGGAATAATTACAGAATAATTTCATTTATCTCCTCGTGTAAAAATACAGGAGCAGGAAAACTTTGTATGGAATTATGAGATCAGGGGTAATACAGTGTTGAACCTCTAAGGGTGGAGGAACAAGAGGTCTGTACTTTTTTTGTCTTCAGTGTAAAGGAGTTTTCCCCTCTTTCTGAAGATCACATAAGAAGGATATCTGAATAGTGAATCCCTTCAGCGTGGCACGTAACACTTGAAGTTTCCTGCAGGTTCTCTTGGCACAGTGTTTTGAGAGCCTTCTGTGGTCAGGAAACTGGCTTTGAAAAAGCAGTGAAAACCTCTGAATTCTAACAGATGCCTGTCCTGTGTGGAATGTTAATGCATGCAATTCAGATTTAATAATATATACTAAATTCCTGTATTTCACGGGAATGTGCCACATTATTTTTAAAAGTTTCACACCAGTGTTGAGCCAAGCACGTGTTAGTGCTTGTTTTCGCATAATCCTAATTAAGTCAAGGATCAGTTATAGCTGAAGTTACAGTTTATCTGTTTGCATAAATTACAATTACAAACATTCATTTGGAACATGTTAGAGACCTTCTTAAACCTCTAATTAAGATCATTAAAAGAAATATTTATCATGACAATTATTTATATGTTCCGTATCTTTTGCCAAAAATTGAAGGTCATCCACCTGAGCTTTTTCTGATGCATTTTCATTCAATTATTTGTTTAAATAATTTATTTACTTATTTATTTATTAGCTTTCTAGAGAAAAAGAAACAAACCAGCAAGTTAACCTAATTTAAGAGATCTTTACAGTTTACATAAACTGTAGGAATATGAAGAAGAATGCTTTGATTTGGGGTTTTTTTTGGTAAACATTTTACCCAAAATGTTCTACTCTTAAGGAAAATGTGTCTTTCTGTATGTGAATTGCTGTAATCCTTCAAATTTTATCATATCACTGAGTAGCTCACTCTTAAGATAATTTTATTAAATTTCAGTTTCTCATGAGGCAGATTATTTGGCAAATAAAACCAATATAATTTCATTCTTTTCAATGGAGCTTTGCCATTTAGTATTTCTTAAACATATTTGGGGATTGTGCAACTTGGTGCAAATAAAAAAAAAAGTGTGTAAGCAGAGTGTCATGACTCTAGGAAATTCATAAATAAAAAGTTTGACCATCTGAAAGCTCAAGCTTAAACAATAACAAGCTACTACAAAATTCTGCAAGCAAGATCATACATTTTGTGTGAATTTAGTGATATGGCATTGACCTGTGTAATTTAATCATTCAGGATCAATATACAATAAAGAAAAGATACCTAGAATGCATTTTAAAAATCTATAAAGAGCATCAAGCAACTTCAATAGCTTAGCTTAAACCCCAGAGATAATTAAAGATATTAAAACTACAAGATAATTATTCTATATTATCTTTTTGTCCACATTGTGTCATACCAGCTTCCAAAAGTAAAGATATTTGAACACATTGTCAGCTACATAACAGTTTTATTTTGAAGCAAAATGGTATGGGGAAGTATTTTGGGCTTTCTTTAAGAATATTGAAACCTGGGGCACAGGAGGGAGTGTGAAGTGACTCAGATTGGGAGTTGCTCTTTATCCAGTGTGTATGGCTGTGGGTCTTCACAGAAGCCAATTATGAAACAGATATTGCTAGATGACTTTTTTTTGCTCCTAAATTGTACAAAGTTTCATCCTAAATTGACTTTGTTATGGGAAGGCAAAATGTTTGCAATTTTAGCAAAGGATAACTGGATTTTGTTAGATCAATTCTCCTAATAAAGGCCATGTTGGCTTCCAGTGAAGACTCTTGGACATAAATGCTGTTTCTCTGATGGGCCACCCACTTTATCACCATAGAAGACTGATTTTAAAACATGACTTAAGGCTGAGATGAGCAGCCTGAGTGTGTCCAGAGACCAAAATGAGAACAAAACCAAAATATGAGGAAGGAATGTTCTGGTCAGCAGGAGAGAGCTTCAGGAAGCCTGAATGGCAAAAGGCAGTCCTGGACCAGAAACAAGGGCTCAGGTGGCAGGAACCAGGAATTTGGGCTGTGAAAAGAACAAACAGGCAGGGGGCAGGAACAAGACACTGGTGTGAACTCACAGGCAAAGCACGAGGTGTGTTGGCCAAAAAAAATGCAGTTAAATTGAGCTTATTGGTCCCTCCTTCAGAAAAAAGTCAGGTTTGTACCAAGTAGCTTGCTAAAGGACTCAAAGGGCTTTATGTAAGAGTTAATTTTTTTATTATTACAGCTGCATAATTTAAATACCTATTTCAGGGGGGCTGATTTTTCAACAAAATATGTGTGACTATATTTAACAGGTAAAACCCAAAATGAGGCCGAGGCATTTTTAATTCTATTACATTTGCAAGTAGTAGTTTTTATTAATGTTTTATTAAATACTTAGATGATTATAAAAGTATATATATGTCTATACATATATATAAATAATGCATCAAAGGAAGGTAAAAGAACAGAAATCTGCCCCTTGATGGTTTTCCAAGTCACTGTGTGACACAGGCAAGTTTTCTATTACTTTCCTAGTTTTTGACAATGTAGTTTTGTTCCAGGGTGCACAACAACTGTGCTTCAAACAGAAGTCTGCTTTATAACTTTGTGATTATGGATTGATATTAGGAGATAGAAAATTTAAGTTTAATCATCTGCAGCATAGCCATTACTTTTTAATCAGTTGTCTCAGCCCTTC
Source organism: Leucosticte australis (assembly GCA_025504685.1). Classification (NCBI taxonomy): domain Eukaryota; kingdom Metazoa; phylum Chordata; class Aves; order Passeriformes; family Fringillidae; genus Leucosticte; species Leucosticte australis. The sequence continues at coordinate 4,600,361 of JANIJU010000003.1, read as the reverse complement.
AAGCTATTTCTTCCAAGGAACAATCTGTTTTCAGAAAATGGTTAGTTTCCCTGTTCCTGCATCACCTTGAATTTCAGAATCCCTCTTCAGCAGAGAAATCATGAGAGCGTAGGCATTTGGGGTTTTTGAGGTTGGGTGGTTTTGTTTGGGTTTTTTGTTTGGTTTTGTTTGGGTTGAGAGTATTTTTGTTCTTCTTTGCTTTCTTATGTTTGTTGGGTATTGCAGTTCCTCTTGGTTTTCTTTCATTTCCTTCATTGTGGCTGGTTTGTTTGTTGTTTCTTTATCTAACTGGACACTATCTCGAGATCCAGACCTTCCCTCTGTCTTTTGATGAGCCCTTTTCACTCAGTGTTTATCACTTCTACCACCTCCCTCTGTGAGGAACTCAGATGTCTCTGGCAGCACCCAGCTCTCTGTATTTTATTTAGTGCAAAGCAAAAGGATCTGCCTTGAAGCTAAGACCTAACCTTACCTGAAAAATTGTGAGCATCCTGCAGTGATTTTACTGTGCATTATTAATTTACATCAAAAAAAACCCTTTATCCTTCTTATGTAGGTAGGTTATGTGGTCGGTGAAGAATTAGGATTTGATAACAGAAAAAGTTTTCTACTTAAGTCTCTATTGCCCGTAGGAGCAACTTCTCAAGAAACCCTGGTATTTTAAAATTTCTAGTGAAATTTACTTATGGTCATGATAAAATAACAAAGTTCATGTTTTTCAGAAGGAAGGAACACACCAGCTGGTGTAAAGTGGGGTATCAGAATTGGCACATCTGGGAATTTGAACATAAGCTCACCACAATTCTGGAACCACCCTTAATTAAATAGTCTTCATCTGCATGTTCAGTCAAATGAAATAATGACGGGAAAATATATAATTCTGTAGAAGTTATTATTTAACCCATGTTCAATAATGTTTTTTATTCTTTAACAAAGTTCAGTTGATTTTCTTTTCAACTAAACACATCAGACCTGATGCAATGACCAACCTTTCCTCATTCATTCATCAAATATGACAGATTTGTTTGAACTGATGGGACTCAAGTTTCTGAAATTACTGGAAAAAATCATTGTAGAAGCCAAGTAACAAAGATAATAATTAACAAATTCCATCTTTCTGCTGTGGCCATTGCTGATTGCTCTGTGGGGATGGAATTTGAGGATTTTGTGAAAAGGATGTGATGCTCCAAGCTCAGTTTATTTTTTCTCCATCACCACACAGACAATATGGAACATTCTGGAAAGCTATGCATTTTCTCCTCCTCTTTCAAGAAGAATGGTAAAATTGGGGGAAAAAAATCTTGAGAAGATATTGTCTTTACACAGAAAAGCTTTTAAGAGGATAAATTACCACCTGCATAGTGGGAGATAGTTCATATGTTCAGTTAATGTTTTTTAGTTCACAGTGACCTTGATTTTTTTTCCCCACAAATGTGTTAGCCTGTATTAAAATGATGAATAACCTGATAAAAATGTAAGGTTAATGGGCTTTGCTTAAAAAGGCAAATAGGGAGCTGAAGAACCTTGTTAAGTTTTATAAATACATATAAAGAATTCAATTTAGAACTGAGCAAGTCTGCTCTTTGGTCATTTCCCTTGGCAGGTTTTATTTCTTGAACTCTAAGCTGTTACTCCTCTTGTTCATCTTTAATGGAAAAAATTCAGCTAACTCTAAAGTTTTATTATGCCAGTATGTAATAGCTTTATAAGCAAGAAATAGAAAAACATGAGGGGTTAAACAGAAGCCCAGGGATCCATTGCCATCATTAACTTTATCATAAAAATCTGAAAACTTTCTGGTTCAAACAAGTGAAACTAGCCTTCCTATTCACTGAAGACCTGTCTCTGCATTTCTGTTCACAGCAATGGGAAGATTATCCTATCCACTGTATAAAACACTGGCTTTTTGAATACAGATTCCTGTATGAAAATGAAAAAAAAATCAGGTTGAAAGTACAGAAGTCACATACTGAAACTACCAAATATCAAGAAACTTTGTTGACAGAACTGAATTCTGCTTCTCCTGAGCAAAGCCACAATGCATAATATCTAAAGATTTTAGATATTTTTGTAACATTTTCTTTAGTTTCTGGATGCCAGCAGAAAAAGAAAAAAAATTGCATTTTGGGGACAGAAGCAGATTCAACACAACAGCAAGGAGCAAGACTTCAATTCCCAGTGATTTCCCATATTATCTACAATGTCATCTACCATATTTACCACATCCTCTACCTTTTTAAAATATTTAACTTCAGAGGTGCAGTCCTTTTTGAACAACATATAAAATCTATACATTTCCAGTCCATGCAGAATAAATATAAATGTGGAAACTGAGAACTTCAATTATGATGCATCAATATAATCCCCCTGCCAATTTAATGTTGACTGAAAAATTCTGTGTCACATTTGAGAAAAGGAATCTGATATTACACTTAAGGTTGCTACATTGAAAAGCACAAGGGAGTTTTATTCTTGCAGAGTTTGGCAAAGTATACTGAAAAACAGGAACTCAAGTGAGATTACCCACCTTTTCTGCCTTTTGAATTTAATGAAATTTGCTGGCTTCTAGATTGAGTTATTAGTTTCAATTTGCCCACTAACTCATTCACAGAAAGGGAATTTTTAGATGGTTAAACAGCCTTGTCAATTAGATGTTTAATGAATTTGAGATGAACTGAGACACATCCTTAACTGGCATCTGTTGATAAAGAAGTAACTACATTCCTTGAAGTTGCAAGAATCTCTACTGATTACTCCGTTAGAACTACTACAATTTGGTTTTCTTGTTTTTTTGGGTTTTTTAAGGCCAAACTTTTGGCCCTGATATCATCTGGAAGTTACAGTGGAAATCATTGAGCAAAACTTTGAATTATGTTGTGCTACAGGACATAATGAAACTTCCCTCTCTTTTTTTTTTTTTTTTTTTCCCCAGTTCTTTTAAACATTTGCATATTGCTTTTACCATTTCTCTGCTAATCCTGGCATCCTTTTTTGTGATTCCTGCAGATGTGAATGAGTGTGAAGCTGAACCTTGCAGGAATGGTGGAATCTGTACAGATCTTGTTGCCAACTATTCCTGTGAATGTCCCGGTGAATTTATGGGAAGGAACTGCCAACAGAGTAAGTACAGCACAGTTTAAAACCATTATTTTAAATAATATAATATATTATTTTAATAATATAATATATAATTTTATTTAATAATACAAAATACAGGATTGTATTTTTACAGGAAAAAAAACTCCAAACCAAAACACTAATTTACTATGAAAATACTTCTTTACACATAAAGAAACCTCAAAATAGCCATCTTATTCCCTTCAAAACTGCGGGAATTTCAGAGACCAAATCTGTCACACATTCAAGTAAAGCATCTGATATGATGGAAACATTTGCAAAATGTGTAATAATTATCTATTGTTAAACAAGAAGTAAAATACTGTAATGCAGAAAAATATAAAGATTTATTCTGGCTGAGGTATCATCTCATCAAATATCCTGTCCTCAGCAATGTTACTGGGAGAAATCAACAAGTGTAGCAACAGGGCAAAAATATCTATTATTTGCTCTGACATGTCTCTAGCCTCTGAAATTTGAAACACTGCTTTGCAGAAAAGTCATTAATAGAATTAACAGTCATTAATGGATTTGTCCTGGGAACAACCTCACATGATTTTTTCAATAACATTGACTATGGATGCACCATAAAGGTCTGATTCCTAAAGTTCCTCATGTATGATAGACTAGGTAATCCTGAAGACCAAAAATAACAAAAATAGAATAAACTGCTTTGGCACAAAATGCAATATACCTTAACATTTAGAGATTAGAGGTTGTTTGGTTTAAAATACTGTAAATATGACAGCCTGTATGTTTTAGTCAAACAAAAGATGTTAAAATTGTGGTATTGTGGATAAAGCTAATATAGTTCCAATGTATACTGCCATAAAAAGAAACAGGAAAGTATTTGACAGTTGGCTTTAGTAGTGTTTGGTTTTACATTCAGAATACCTGAAATACTGGGCTAATCCACATTGAAGAAAGGGATCTTCTAGTGCAAGGAAAATCTTACTTCATGCAGCAAAAAAAAAGAGAGAAGGTGCTACATGTTGGATCATAAATAAATAAAACCATAACAAAGCTGAAAAATCTTATTCTTTTTCCTGCATTCACATTGTGGATGTATGGGGGAGAACAGAGAGGAAACCAGGATGGACCAATAACAACAAATATTTATTTGAAGAGGCTTTAGTGAATTCCCAGATTTATACACAGCAGAAGAAAGATTTGAGGCACAACATAATGTGTATGTAGTTCTAGAGAGGAATAAAAGATGAAGATTTGCTTTGAGAAAGTCACAGGTCTCTGTGGCTGCCTCAAAGAATTTATTTAAAAAAGAAACAAACAAACAAACAAAAAAACACAGCAAAACTATTAAAGTGCTTTTCACAACTTGCTGGTGAAGCAATTCATGCATTTCCTTATTAGGTGCAATTGAATTGCCATTTGGAATTCTACCAGGAATCTCATCCATCTCTTCAGAGTTTATCCCTTCTGTATTTTGGCTGCATCATGAACACTGCTCAGATAATAGATCACATAAACCCAATCTCCTGTTTTGCTGAAAATGGGGTAGTCAGAGCTATTACTTAAGTGATCATTGCATTTCCTGAACCATCATCTGTTATTTTATATTCCTTTTTTTTTAAATAGATGCATATGTAGCGATATACAAAAATAACTTTGTGTGTGAAGTTGCATATCTCATATATTAAACTGAATTAAGTTTTATGTGTGTGTGTGTCTATAAGCACAAACACACATTTCTGGTTTTGAGAGCATATAAGAGAAAGTATATATATGTACAAAAAAATTGAAATTTTCCATATCATTGAAATAGTGAAAGAGCTCTGCTGCTCTATTGCAAAATATGTTATCCACACTCTGTCTTTCTGGGCCTTATTTTGAAGGATTCATACTGATGTAAATGTAAATATATATAGTTTACCATCTCTATAACTTATACTATACCATTTTCTATAGCTGGGCTTGAAAATGCTTTTTTTTTTCATTAGAAGTTTGGTTATGTCATCACACTTAATTACGTAATTACAAGTAGTTATTACACATTCTAATTACACCATCAAAGTTTTACATATATTTACAGTAATCATGTAATTAAATACTGTTATGCTAATTACGTAAATTACTGACTGCTGTCTCAGAATTACCTCACAAGGCTCAAAGATTCCTGAGTCACATCACAGAATATGTAAAATATCCTAGATGTAGAATTTAAAAAACCTGCAAAATTGCATCATACAAGCTGCTTTTACAGGAAACATTTACAATAACTTATCTAGTTTGTTACAGCCCAAATATCACTGCTTTGCAACAGGGACTTGTCATGTTACTCATCAGCCTCCTGTGCTTAGTGTCAGACTCTTTTCTACACCTCCACCTAGGTTTTCCCCTCTCTTTTTATTCCACCATTTGATTTCAGCACAATTAATTCCTCTTATCTAATCTCCTAAACAATTCCCTTCCTTTTTATCATGCGTAGCAATTTTCAGGTGTGAGACAACTGCTGTGCTACACCCAAATCCTGGGAGCCTTGTGTGACAGCCCCTCCAAATCCTTCTGAGTAGTCCCAAAAGCCTCTGGAATAACTAGTGCAGCTAGTCTCAGTTGGCCTGAGAAGGAAAGGGTTGAAACTGAGTAAAAAAATTACAATAAAATGAGATTTTAACCATATTTGGACCACCTTGACCATCTTCTGAGTCTGTTTCTGGCATGGATGAGATTCAGACTTGTTTATATTATTCAGTTTTTTCCTTTCTTTCTTTCTTTCTTTCTTTCTTTCTTTCTTTCTTTCTTTCTT
>JANIJU010000003.1:4563606-4592082 GCA_025504685.1 Leucosticte australis | reverse complement strand
CAGGGGGGCTCAGGGTGGGGGCACAGTCCCATCCCAGGGGGGCTCAGCCCTCCTGCAGTGCCAGCTGTGGCTCTGCTGGAGCAGGGATCCTGCACAAGGGGGGAGTTTTCCTCTGCAGCTCCAGGGCTGCTGGAGATGGGCCTGCTCTCCCTCTGGGAATGCAGGGCAGGAGAAAGCTGCTCCTCTGGGAATGCAGTGGGCAGAGGCTGCTGGGCTGTCCCAAACCTCAGATTGGATCCAGGTAGGAATGCTTGGCTCCTGCCCTGGGCGGGGCATCTCCCCATGGGATGGTGGAATTGGATCAGCCCTGCAGGGACACTCCCTGGCCATGGACAGAAGGGAATTAATAATGAATGGCCCACGGACAGCAGAGATCTCCTGGAGGGAGGATTGGCTGTGGCAGAGATAAAGAAAATGCCCCATGAACAGAAGAGAACTGCCCCAGCTCTGACAGATGTGAATAGGACACACATCCCCATTTCCAACCTAGGACAAGTAAATACTTTGAGCTTGCAGTGAGCCTCTGTGAAACCCTTCACCTGTCAGGAATCAACACAAACTCAAGTTCCCTAAATTTCTGATTATCATAAAAATCTCTGTCAATGACATTTAGGAGGGCATACTCGTCCATACAGCTCAAAATATCAGTTTGACTAATTCTGAGATTAATGAATTATGAAGTTTGAGCTTAAGCTTCTTCTTTATTATTTTGAATGAGTGCCTGTTTCATGATCTCAAATACTGGTGTTAAACATAAAGTCAGAAGTCATTTGAATACAAAACTGGACAAATATACCAATGAAGGAGTGGCAAGGGGGAAAAAAAGGAGGTAATTAATAGAGCAGATCAGTTCTTTGATCCAGTGAACTTCACAGCACACAGGTGTTGGGCTGGTACAAAGGAATGTCAGGGGAAAGAGACCGGGCATGAAATCAAAGCTTAACACCAGTTAAAAAATGTTAATCAAGCCATGTCTAATCAATAAAGTAGAAACTTTTCTGTAATTAATTTTTAAGGCAAGAGAAGAGTTTATTTAAATTTTAATATTTTTCTTGCTTTGTTTCACTTCAGAGATCATGAAATTTAAAAGCCAGGGTTGTCAGCTTATTGTCTGTCAGCAGAGAATAGACTGCAGAAAATTTGATAAATATGTGCATTCTTGCTAGTCATTATTTGGAAGACAGAGTCAGGACTTCCATGAAAAAAATTAAGGACGTTTTATAGAAATGCATGTATATGTGTGTGCGGGTGTAGATGTATGTAAATAAAATTATTAATCACAGAGAATTAATTTTTAATGCCCTCAGGTAGTTAATTTATCATTCACATGATATCCTTGTGGATTTGTGGGATTATGTGGGGTTAAGCTCATACAAAAGGAAGAATGAAAAAAGAAATTGTGCCTAAAAGAATTTTATCCATTTAATATCAAGTTAATAGTACTAGTATGAGCTCCCTGGATTACAGAAATAGCTCATAGCAGAAACATATCAGAAATAAACTCTGAAAGTGCAGAAGGGAGAATTTTTACATGTCAAATGTGACTTTAGGCCATGTAATTCAACTCAACCTCAGTAATTTGTCCTTTTCTGAACATGCCATAAGAACAGAGGCAAAAAGTATTTAAAAAGTTGAATTTCTCCTTGAAAGAGAGGCTAACATCAGTAATAAGAATTCTGCTTTATGCACATCTTTAACTATTTCAGCTAATCTTGAATGGAATACAATTTCTATATTTGCATTGGACAAAACCCCTCTTGAGCCTTTTGCTGAAAATGATGATTTTTGCTGAATCTGCACCACTCTGTGAATGTTGTCTGGCAGGCATTTCTGCTTTCATTTGGTATGAAAGTGCAAAGAGGCAGAAAATGTTATAGAAACGACAGAACACGTTGTTAACATTGAAATGTTCTCCCAGGCATTTCAATGACCTAGTGAGAAATATTAATCAAACTCCAACATTTCTAAAACCTTCAAGCAAAGCTCCACCCTGGCCCTTCCACTGGGGACTTTCTCTGTCCAGGCACCCCGTGCAGGGCACAGAGGTGTTTGCAGAACTGGGCTCAGCAGATCAGAGCTGCAATTCTCCTGTTCAGCACAAAAGAGAAATGAGACTGATCTCTCTGTGTTTGATGTTGAAACAAAGTCCTCAGCCCTGTGCCTTCGGGTACATTTTCATCTTGCTGCACTGGCACTGTGCAGAAACATCTCCCTTTGAAAACTAATTTCTCAATATCTTGTTTTGATTAGGCGGGGGAGGATTCAGTCTTTACCTGGCAGAAACTCAATGTAAAAAATTCAGGCAAGCCCTGAAGGCCCAATAGGAATATTTTAAAGTGTAATTGTTTCCTTACTCCATGAGTCATCAGGTGCAATAATAGCTTTTGTGCTGTGTCAAAACCCACAATATTAACTCAACCCTGGATTCAACCCTATCTTGTTGACTTTAAATTGAACCATCTTGTTGTGGCAACTTTCTTGCCACGTTTTCTCACTTTAAGCTGTGGATCTGGTTTTCTAAAGGGCTTGTGTTATTCTTGACTCAGTCACCCTCACCAAAAAGAGGATGGAGTCAGGGATTCCTTCTCCCTCTTTTCCTACTGAGGGAGTAGTGTGAATTTATCTTTTCACAGAATCCCAGACAATCACAAAGAGTAGAGGAGGAAAAAACAAAATCCTCATCTTATAAACATGACCCACTGTTCCTTTGTTGGAAGAGCTTTTATGTGCGTTTTTATGTGTGGTAAAGCCTATGACAATGAATATTTCAGTATTTCTAAGCCTAAAAAGAAAAATTACAGCACTCCATTATTCTCAAAGTAGCCCCCATAGCTCTTAAGTTCCTGGTCTGGTCAATAATGCACATTCTTTTTTTATGTCCTCACTGAAATGAAAAATAATTTGCAGGCAAGAAATTGGTACTATAAAAGAAATAAAAGCTGGACTGTAGACTGCAGAAGGAAGCTCAAAACAAATCACAGGTTATTATGACCAAAAAAACCGTCCTAAAAGTATGGAATGAAAAACTACTAATGATTATAAATGTGTGAGAAGGGGTATATATTGCATATAAACATATAAGGGTATATTAAATATAAAATATTTACAGCTGCAGTCAGTTTAAAAGAGTTCCCAGCAGCCAAGTCACGGGAACATTTTGAAATACCTTATTTCAAGGCTTATTATATAAGATATTGGGTATTTATTTCCAAATAGACTGACTGGGGAAGGTGCCTTGCCATAAGAATTAGCCTGGTCTTGTTTGCTGCTACCCTTTGTGGGCACAGGAATCATCAATTTGAGTAAAATCATCTCCAGGGCTGCACAAACTCCTCAAAATGAAACTGTCTCGAGCTCTGGAGTAGTTAACAAGCCAGACACAGAGTGGAATTACAAGTGAGCATGGCATAAACCTTCCAAAGCTTGGAGGTTTGAAAGCTAGCTCTCATTTTGGAATTTCATTTAGTCTTGGAGCTCGAACCAAGCTGTGAAACATGAAAATCCATATGAACTGCGGGGAAAAAAAAAAAAAATAAAAACCAGAACGCAGTTACACGAGCCCTAAATGAACTCAAATCTCCACTCTCAGCGCAGCTCTCCCACCTGCAGCTTTCAGGAGGGGAAGGAAATGAGAAATGTGGAATGCTCAGCTTCCCACTGAGGGAAGGTTTGCAGCTCCTGCTGCTCTGGACAGACGGACAGTCCGGCACGGCCGCGGTGCCGGGCGCTGGTGCAGCCACGTGTCAGGGACCTGGCAGGGGATGCTGGGGGCTGGCAGCTGCTCCAGTCCCCAGCTGCCACCACTTCCATGTGTTCATTCCATCAGGTGAGCCCAGGGCTTGCAAGGGGATGAGCTGACGTGAAAGATTTGGCGGCAGCGCAACAGGGAGAGAGAATAATTTTGTTTTCTTTTGGTCGTGGTGATGGTAAAGAAGGGCTCAGAAGGGTGCAAGTGAGTTTTTGGAATGAAGTAGAGTGAAAACTTTAAATATTCACAAGTGTGATAGAGTGCCTTCTAAGAGCTGACAGAATTAACTCTTAATTCAATTTTCCTTCGTATCTGTGACTGTTTTCCTGTATTAATGCTGAATGTAATTTGGCCATCTCATAGCTTGGTGCAGACAGAAATTTTCTTTGCAGAAAATATAATGTAAAATTTTACCTTTTAAAACACATTAATATCCATTGCTGATCCAGCAAAATCTGGTATACCTCACCCATAAACATGATGTCCCTCCATTGGCAAATCTGTATATTTGACAGCAACATTGAAAGCCTTCACTGAAGATCAGTTTCAGTGTGTAGTTTGCAATATTATATTTATTGTTATTCTAATAATATCAATTCCCATTTATGCTTCTGCTGCTGGAACCTAATTTTGTAATTACATTCTTCCTGGTTTCTTACAAAATTCAATTTTACCCATCTGTGATGTGAGCTTTCATTGTAGATGTAGCACAAAAAGCAACAGTGCTGTAATTCATTACATCAAAGTTAGCAAAAAACCAAATAATGCTGGGAAATGTACAACACTGAAAGGAAATTTGAATCCTCATGTCCACTCTTGGCAAAAAAAGGATTCTTTTTCTTCAGTGATTCTGAAAAATTCCCTTGTTCTTCTGGATTGGATCTTCCATACAGGAAGCTGAATATTAATTTTATTGTTATCAATGAAACCTCTTCATCTTCTTTTTCTTACCTCCTGGTCCCTCAGCAATATCTTTCACAATGTCTTTTTCCCTTCCATCAGGTGTGAATTTGAGTGAGTGTTTGGTTTCACTCATTTTTATATTTTATATATACATAGGAAGATTTCTTTTCATGATAAAAAATTCAGGCGGAAAATCCTCAAGAATTAAATTTCTTTCCCAAAGTGCACAATGGAATCAGTTCAGCCTCATATCTGTTGAAGGTGTAGTGGGTTTTCCACTGAGTTTTCTGCAGGTGAAATGAGGTGCAGGTCCTTTGAAAGTTGTGTTTAATCTTAGACATAAATATATGTCTGCTGGAAGTAAAATGGGATTTAATAATGAAGTGCAACATGATTGCCCCCTTTATATATGTTACATTTATCTAGAATTGATTTAACATTGTTTTAAATATTGAAACACAATTTTTAGGGTTGTTTGTTATTGGTATTTAGTGATGGAGAGTGCTAATTTCAGAGACTTTCCACAATTTAAAAAAGTGGGGTGGAAAGCCAAGTTTTTAGCCACCAACTAGCCCAGTGACATCAGCTGTGAAGTACAAGGAGAAGCAGGTCCAGTGATTCACCAAGACAAGTTACTGGGTAGAGAGTTTGGTAAATTAGTGGGAAAGAAAGGTGGCAGAAGAGCAATTTTTGTCAACAGCAAAAAAAAGTACTGGCCCAATGTGCCCATGTGTAAGAAATGCAATGCAGAGGAGTGTTTCCTTTGGGAAAGCTGAGAGGCCACCATCCTCCTCTGGGGCTGGAGAAGGGAAAAGCAGATTCCAGTCTCTGATGTAAATGGGATTTTTTATGCACACTGGAGCACCTTCAGAAGCCAATAATTCCCAGTACCCCAGGAGCTGGGGCATGGATAAATTATTCCAGATCTGATCAGACAGGAAAGGAATTTCATTCTCTTGTAAGCAGACCCCAGTCTTGTTCCCTCAAATTTTACAACTCCTGAAAGGGACATAAACCTGCAGCTCCAGCTGCCCCATTTCCCTGCAGCTCATTGTTATTCACAATTTTGGATGCCAACAGAGATGCTGAAGAGACATGGCAGCCAAGTGCTCACATCCCTTCCTTGATGCTGAGTTTTGCTGAGATTAGGTCTTCTCACAAAAGGCATCTTGGGAAACAAATTTTCCTGCCCTTTCAATTCCTGTTGGAGCTGAATTAGTAAAACAGCCCCCAGTGTTGTAATGCTTTGGTCCCTGCAAACCCCAAAGGGATTGGAAGTCACAAGCAATTTTACAAAGTGACTTAGACAAGAAAAATGTTAGGAAGTTTCGGGGTCATATGAGAATTTTGCACTGGCAGTGAGGACATGGGTTGAAGAGGATATTGGGAATTCAAAACTATTTTTTTCTCTTTTTTGTCTTAAAGTTTTTTGATAAATCATTATGGATAACTAATAGCTTTTTTTAGTACTACTCTTTTTTTTTTTTTTTTGGATCAAAAGAGCCAAACAGATTGGCCCTGGTAGTAGCACTGCAATTTTGGCTTGTGCAACTTATATGGAATTCCCTCATACAGATATTACTGGCACAAAAAGGTCTCCGGGCTCACATTCAGATGTCAGAGTTTAGTGAATCCAGGGAAATTGGTGTATTTGCACCTATTTATGTATTGCTGACAGGTAACTTCACATTTGCCTTTTCTTGTAACACTTATGAATAGTTATTTTAACATAGACAGTAGTGAAAGCTACAAGATCAATCTATGCCTCTTCAAACACCTTCAAAAAACTTTTTGCAAGATTAAGTGAGAAGATTTTCTCCACAATAAATTCAAATGTTTATACATATTTTACTCTTAAAAGAAAGATGCCAAATTATTTGGATTTTGGTGACTACATGATGTTACCTAAACTCTTGAAAGGTAAGCACCACAATTATCTACTGGCTTCATTGACCACGTTATTTTTATTTCAGGAAAGAGGATATTTTTACTTAGTTTTTCAGCTGAGAAATACAGCCTTCTTCTCAGTAATCCCAGAAAAAACTTTTTTTTTTTTTTCTGTATAAAATTAAATCATTGGATAATTAGATTTCCTACAGAACACCAAGTAAAGAGCCTATAAACAACATTAAAAGAATATGCTTCTGAAAAAGTAGCTTTTTAATGTTTAGTTTCTGTTCTAATGGATGTATTCATTATGTATGCAGAGTGTTTTCTTGGAGAGTTTATTTTTAAATACAGTACTTATATGAATTAAAGAAAAGGGATTTTTAGCTAAATTTCACTACCATGTTAGTGGTAAATTCTTTAGAATACAAAAATCCTTCATATTAGGCCAGGTATTTCATCAGTGGATGTGTCTCTTGCTGTGGTAATGACATCATTTAATGAGAATATTAAAAGGACAACCCAGTCAGTCTCTTTAGTATCATCCTTGGGTCTGCAGTGCCTGAATTTGTCCAGTTCCTTTTTGAACTCTTGGGTGCTGCATCTTCTCAAAGGCTCCAAAAGATCACAACCCACCATGCCAAGAATTACTTTTTTTTTTTTTAAACAGGCTAAACTGATTTCTTGTGAATTTCAGTGAGTGCTCCCTAATTTCAGTAATCTCAAGGTGACAAGCAGCACTGTATTCATCTTGCCAATGTTCATGTAAAGTTGTATCCCTCCTCATTCTCCAGTCCTGTGTTCTTTGCAGCAGTAATGGCCATTTTCAAGTTCAGTACAGGGCAGGCACATTTTAGGGATTTTGTCTCTTCTCATTGAGTACATTGAGGTTCATCTGTCACCCTTTTGACCACTCACCCAGTTTTCCACGTCCTTCTGGAGCTGCTCATCATCTGAGTGGTATTTGATCCAGAGAGCTTCAAATTGGACAGTTTCCTCCAGGTCGCTGATGAGTAAAACTGACTCCAGCAATGACCCTCAGGGAATGCCACTGGTAACATTTTTGTCCTGAAAAAGGCATTTTCTGTTCTGTAATTAGACTTCTGGCTATAGCAGGGCCATTTCACCCCTCCCTGGAAAGATCCTTTCACGTGGAACCTCATCAAGTATCTTCTGAACATCCAAGTGTGCTGTTTCCACTGTATTTCCTTTTTCCTTTATCCCTGTGCATATCATCTCTGTTAAAAGACTGCAACAAGTGAAGCAGAACTGCCATTTACAGGAGGAATATTGGCTCTTTTCCACACCTTTTTTAGGTTCCTGGTGAACTTAATTATAGAACTATCAGTACCCCTGTGTAGTTCCTGAATCTTTTTTTGACCCAATTCTTAGAAACACTGTGCCATTAAATCACTTCACCACCAGAAAAAATGGTATAAAAAAATCCTAAAAGAAGCCTGAAATCCTTCTTGCTTACTTTTTTTTTTAATCTCACCCTACCCAAGATTTGCCTAAATTTATTTTCAGTCTGAATCCTTAGCATGGAGCCTGTAGAGCACATAAAGGCCCAAAGTTAATTTTATGACCTTATTATAAAAATTTGAAAGAGGATTTGATAATGGAAGTGCACGACAGTCACTTGGCAATAATGGCACTCTTGAGAAGTAGAAAGTAACAATTTCTTTTTATTTGATTAGTTCTCATGGCCACTGCTTACACACATGGACTGTGCTGGTCATGGTGGTAACAGAATAATGCACTGCTTTTGGGGGAGATGCTACATCAGCATAATAAGGGTTTAATCTCTTTGGACATATCAGCAAATAGGTGGCAATGCTTCCCATTACTGCCTGAAAAGCTGTCTTCTGCTGCATGGAACATAACTAATCACCTCATTGTCATGTCACTTCCTGCAGACCTGGAGCTCAACACAGCATCCTTTGAAAAGTTTTGCTTGTCTGAAAGTGTCTGTGTGCTCATTAGCTGCTGCTGATGCAAATGGGTGAAGATGTTGCCTTTGACGTGCATTATTTTATGTGAAGGCATAAAACAAGATTAATCATACCCTGCACCTCAGTGCTGCAGTACCATGCTGTCTACTAACATCCCTGGGAGTCACACTTCAGGAATCAGAGCAATAATAATTACAGTGTTAATAGGTCACGGAAATCCATTTTTTTTTGTTTTAAGTTTGTGGAGCAAACTTATGGAGAAAAATGTCTTCTGTTAATCATATTTCAGAAGTGAATAGCTTTACACAATTACCACATCCAGGAATGTGAAAATATGCTGTTTCATGGTGTAGTTAGGAGTCACCTTGAAGTTACAAAGCCTGTGACTTCTTTTTTATCTAGACAAAAAAAATCTGACATAATCACTGGCACTGCATGTTCTCCAAGTCTACTGAAGTGCAAAAAAAAAAAAAAAAGAGGAAAAAAAAAAGAGAGTGTTTGTAAATGATATTTTGCTATTTCATTTGCACTGTGATTGACTAGAAAGAGGAACACATGATCTGCTTGCTGCCTTGTCCCAGTGGAAATGCTGATTAAATTCCTTCAGTGGGAATGAAAACATCGATTTGGTCATGCCCGTAGGATGAGTCCTCAGAACAATTAACACGAGCCATTACAACAGGGCTGCTCAATATCTCTCAGATCAGAACATTGAATTGTGGAAAAAAAAAACCCCACTTGAGCAACCAGGACTGAGCAAACAGTTTGATCAGGTACAGAATGAATGAAATACCCAGTGGCTAAAATGTGCAGAGCTGAGCTGTGTTGTGGTCGTGAGGATTCTCCAAACACCAGCCCATAAAATGAGACACTGAATACTCAACCCCAAAGCAGCACCAAAATGCTGAAACTGGAGATTTTTAGGTTTTTAGTAATGGTCTGATTAGCTACATCAGATTTATAGCTCACATTACTATGGAATTTTACCATCTCCTTTGGGCAATGGTGATTTTAAATTCATTTTAGAGATATGCAGAGTTTTAAAATTTTAAAAGTTAGTATTCCATGCATAGGTCTTGTACAGCCTGGAATTAATTCCAAGTGAAAACTTTCCTTTGTGTGGGAGGGCTTAGGCTTTGCTTGTATTTAAAAGTGATGTTTGAGAGGAAGCAGAAGAAGCAATAGGTGATTATGGGGGAAGAAAAAAACATGTCATGAACTCAAGAGCAGATGAGATGGCACTGAGAATGTTCCTGGCCAAAAAAAAAAAAAAAAAATTATTAAAATACAAAAAGGAGGGAAATGCATTTCAAAAAAAAGGAGTATTTAGGAATATTCTTTCTGTGTCTGTGCAATCTCCAGCTGCACTGGTACATTGCAATGAGTGCTGCTGGACCACTGCAGCCCAGCCATGAAACAATTAATGGGATAATGAGCTGGGATGGATGACTGTCCTTCACACAATGTTTGTGCTCTGTGCAAGCAGGACTGAAGTCAAACTGAACTTACAAAGCCAAACCAGTGCTTCAAATAACTTCAGGTTTTAGCTCCTCTTCAGTCTGTTGTGGTGTGAGCTCTCACATATGGTCTGCACACACTTGCAAAAGCAGCAGCTTCTGGTAAAATGAAAAGTCTCCTTGGCCCTCTACCTTCCTGTGGAAATGAAGATGTAATTCTTAAAATTAGAATTCTTAAAACTTTTACTTTTTAAAAAATATGCTGATTATCGATACAGCTACGAGGAAAAAATTGATTTGGTATGGGAAAGGAAACACAATTTTTGTTTGTCAGCTATCATTCTAAACGGCTGGGACTGGTTGGAACCAAAATATTTTCATATCTAAATTTATTTTTAAAAATTGGAACTGCAAGCACATTATGAAACTGTTCTCTATATATACATACATATATATATATGTAGGTATGTAAATAGATAGTGTTCTGCCTATGACTGGCTCCCAGGGGAGATAAAGTGCTAATGAACAAATTATGTGTTATTATTTCATGTAAAACTGTATAGCCCTAGATAAAGTCAAGCACTTCAGGGACAAATCTTCACCTGTTTTAAATAAGAGAAATAAAGATGTTGTTCCAAAATCAAGAGAACAATGTCAGATTATTCCTTCTTTGGAAGCAATCCTCTGGGCTGGTTTGTTGCCACGAATTTCTTCTCTGCTAGCATTGATTTGAAAAGAACTGGAGCCGCAGCAATTTGGAACCAGAACATCTCAGACAGGTTGAGAATGGCAGGGGCAGCTGCTCCAGCCACCCTCCTTGAGCAGGGACATCTCGAGGCACCTGCCCAGGCTTGTGTCCACTCAGGCTTTTAGTGTCCCCAAAGACAGATTTCCACAGCCTCTTGTACAGCCTGGTGCAGTGTTTGCCCATTCCCGTTAAAAACCCCCAAACACTACCAAGAAAAATCCACCAAAAACAAAACCAAAAAAAAACCCAAAACCCCAACAACATTAACAAAACCACAAGACTAAAAATACCACAAAAAAGCCCAAACAAACAAACAAACATACAAAACAGCACCAAGCAAACTAAAATCACACACTGAAATGTAGAACCAACCCCGTTTTCTTGTGTTCAAATGACATTTCCCGTTTTAAAACTTGGTGTTACAATTTCACATTTTAAACCTTGGTGTTCACTCCCTCCACGAGATTTTTTTTCACATGGATATGACTCCCCTGAGCCTTCCCTTCTACAGGCTGAACCCTTCCAGCTCTGTCAGTGTCTCCTTGCAGGTCAGATGTTCCATCCCTGCCAGTTCCAAAGTCACATCCACCTTTTTTTGATCGTCTTTGTCAACAAGAAAACCAAAGTCTGGAATGTTGGGGGTTTTTTTTAATTATGCTCATCCATCTCCTCCTCAGCATTCCTTCTTCAAAGACCTCTTTTTGTAAAGCCCAGGTATGTTAACTGCCTAGTTATCTCTGGCTTTGCAGAAAAATAGATCAACATGTATTTTTAAAGCGATGGTTTTTAGTGTTTTTTAAATTCATTGCATTAATTTCACTTAATTTTATCCTCCTAAACCTAGGCACTAAGTTGAAATAATGCTCTAGGTTTGTTCTTGGTCAGTAGACACAGAAAAAATAATTACATCTATCTTCAATACTTTCTTAATAGATGATGAAATGATGAAAATTGTGTTTTAGGCTTGCCTGTTTCCTCCCACAAATGACAAACAGAGCCTAAGCAGCTACTCTGGAGTAGATACGGAATTTTCAGATGTCTGAAGCTGAGTCACATGAATTGCATTCCTTATGTTTGCTTTTTTTGGTTCAATATTTCTCTAAACAATTCAGAATAATGCCCTTTTTATGGCTAAATGGATGTTGATAATGAAAAAATAAGGGGATATAAAGCAAGATAAGGGCATATTCAGAAAATCTGGATGTAGATATTTATGCTTAAAATACACCATGGAGTCACAAATAAAACATCTCATTTTACTGCACTGCTATACTAATAAAAGAATTCTTCTACTGTATATCTATATATAAAACCACAACTTTCCGAATCTACATTCTGAAATTTTTTTCCAGCCTTATAAAAGTGCACAACCTTTAAATTATTTCTGTCTCTTTTAACAGTGCTTCAAGCCCTGATCTGTAAAGCTGCTTTACACGAATATAAGGTTATATCTACAACAAATGGCTTCTGGGAGCAAGATCTAAATGAAGATATCTGAATTTCCAGTTATTAAGATGTTGGATGGGTTATAGAAGGAGATGGAAACAGCTTAGAGACCATAAGGGCTGTTTCTGTGTAGCCAGATTTAAATTACTGTCGTTTGCATGCAGTTTGTGTCCAGGGCAGTGAATATAGCTCATATTTAGCATATCACTTCAGCAGTATATTGTGGAATATTCCCATCCTTTTACTTCTTCCTGAAGAACATGTACCCCATTGTAATGCAGAATTCATGAGTGCCAAAATGTAGTTTTTAAACTATTCCAATGAATCCCTCTTATAACAATTCCAATGAACACATCTTGTAACAAGCAATGCTGTCACTTCTAGGAGCAGTAGCTGTTCTTCTGGAGGGGGGGAATAAAAACAATGCCAAAGCCACAAAAGGCAGAAAGAACATCTCCAGGCAGGAAAATAAGAATTGCTTCTTGAAAAGCACACAGTCCTCTCCTGGCAAATGAACATGCTCGTTGTCAAGCCAGCTGGCAGGAATGCTAATTACCCTGGTGCTGGGATCCCACTGGTTTCCATTGTAGGCCTGCTAGAAAAATGCAGATTGTCTTTCAGCATGACTCTATCTTGTCATTGCAGTCTCACTTGCCTTTGGGTTTGGGGTTTGTTTATTTTTTTTTCCAAAATTTCTTTTTGGAACAGGCAGATTCAAGGTGCAATTGTTAACCTCATATATGTGTATGTCATGAGCTGCCTTCAAGTTGGCAATATTTGTAGCTGGCTATCAAAATTACTAACTTTTATAGCAGAAATATTGCACTGTGACCCGCCCCCCCCAAAAAAAAAAAAAATCAAGATCCTTTGGGGTGAATTTAAGGAAAATAGAAGATACACTGTGATATAATTCAATTGGCCCACAGGTAGGGTTTTGTTTGTGCAATCTCCATAAGCAAAAAAAAAGAAATCTACATGCCTCTAAAGATATACAAATGTAAATATAAAACCTAGAAACTGTGAAAGAAGTTGTCTGTAGCTGTCAGAACAGTGCCTAAATAGCAAATTTCCTAAAAAAGGCAGGAAAGCTGCTGAGTTTCCTTGTATTGTTCAAAAAAAAATTTCTATCACTACCTGAGAAGAGGAGAAATGCAGGGATTGTGCAGGGGCCAGCAGCAGCAAATAAAGACTATTTATTTGCTATGCACTTGCAGCTTGGTTCCCAATTTTGTTTGTAAATGCCTAAGTTATGCTTAAATTGTTAATTAGCTTTAAGCCTTTGCCACAACCATTTGCAACAGCTAAAAATGAATTAGGTAATTAACAGATCAACCACAGCAGAAATCTCCTCCACCCACCTCTGCCCAAATCCAGGTCCAACAAAAAAAACTGGGATTGGTAAAAAGTACTCAGAACCATGTATTTTTCCATGTCACTGCACCCTAAGCTAAAAATAGTAAAAATCAATTGCTGTTATGTAGCAGTTAGGGGCTATGGCTTCTTTCTCTGTCATCTCTTAGATGTGTAAGCATGACAGTTATTTTGCTTAAAAGTTACTATGAATTTGCCTTCTATAATATAAATGTAGTTTAATTCTTGTGAGGCAGGGTTTTTGGTTTTTTTTAGTGTTGCACCATAATTTATTTTATTTGGATTGATTTTAGTGGTATTTAAGTGGCTGTGAGTTATGTCGATGGTTAATGTCAACATTGAGACATGGTAGAAATGTTATTTTTCACAGTGTCAGTTTGAAAGGTAAAAATCATTTTTCACACAAAGATTAATTTATTTCTACGTGAGAGCTCAACAGAGTTTGAGAAACTAAAGGCCTTACTGCAATATAATTTTCTTTTCCCTAAAAATCCAGATTTGCTGCTTGAGAACAAAATAAAATAAGAGTAATATTTTATTATTGATTATATATTATTAAAATTTTATATGTTATTATATATTATATAATATTATATGTAATATATAATTATATAACGTACAATAATATTATATATTATTGTTTATTATTTTATTATTGTTATTTACTAGTTATTATTCACTGAATCAGTGAATTGCTAAATGCTGTAACTTAAATAAGTGGTATAAACTCAGAATCACACAGAATCACAGAATGACCAGGTTGGAAGAGACCTTCAAGATCATCGAGTCCAACCCAGCCCCAGCAGCTCAACTAAACCCTGGCCCCCAGTGCCACATCCAGGCTTTGTTAAACACCCCCAGGGATGGGGACTCCACACCTCTCTGGGCAGCCATTCCAGAACTTTATCACCTTGCTGGAAAACCTTCCCCAATATCCAACCTGTATTTCCCTTGGCACAGCTGGAGGCTGTGAGCTCTGGCTGTGTCAGTGCTGCTGGAGACAGAGCCCAGCCCCAGCTGAGCACAGGCACCTTTCAGGAGCTGTGAGAGGGATGGGGGCACCCCTGAGTCTCCTTTTCTGCAGGCTGAGCACCCCCAGCTCCCTCAGGGCTTCCTCTCAGGGTTTGTGTTCCCAGCCCCTCTCCAGCCTCGCTGCCCGTCTGGATGTGCTCAGTGTCCCAAGGTCCTTCCTAAACTGAGTGCCCAGAGCTGGGCACAGCACTCCAGGTGTGCCCTCAGCAGTGCCCAGTGCAGGGACAGAATGACCTCCCTGCTCCTGCTGGCCACACTATTCCTGATCCAGGCTAGGAGCCATTGGCCTTCTTAGATTCAGGAAACACATTGGGAATGGTGCTGCTGCAATGTAGTTGGTGTTTCTTTGTATAGAAACTTCTCCAGATAGTTTGATGCTATGGTTTTCTTAGCTAGGGATACACAAATCTTCATTCTGAAATTCTTCCCTGCCCAGTTCCACTAAAACCACTTTGAACAAGCCTAGGGATGATGTCAGTATTTTTAATTTGATGGAGTTCAACACAAGCACAATCACCTCATGGAGAGATACCAAAAAATTTACCAAAAAAAAAATTTTAAAAATCAGATTGCACCTTTTTAGATATGAGGTTTTAGATGTACTCTTGTTTCTGAGCATAGGAATAACAATGCTTGGTCTGGTGACAACCCATTGGCTGTGTTTCACACAGTGATCTGAAGTGAATTATTGGTGATTGAGTGTAAGAAAAGGGAAAAGCACCAAGAAATGGTTGTCCCAGTGTATTTTCCTAGCTTCAAGGAGTCTTCACTTTAAGGATCTTCCTGAATCAGAAGTTGTATCTTCCTTTAATTTTAATGCTCTTGAATATGTCCCTTCTTCAGCTTTGTTCTCTGTTGCAGTAGCCCAGCATTACGCCATAAATAAATAGGTTTTGATGTGAAATTTACAATCCTTTCCATCCTATTCAAGGAGCAGAATGGAGGAAATACCAGACTAGAGCTAAGCAAACCAGTCCTGAATAATCACCCAACATTTCAGTCACAACATTATATAGAAAAAGACATAATCTGCTTTCACTGCTGTCTCCACATGCTCGTGTGCCATGCTGGAAGTAAAATTTCTTGCACACTTGCTCAAGGTAGGAAATCCCTCTGAACATCCATCAGAGGGATGTGAATCCCAGCCTGGGGACTGCAGTGTAGAAAACTGCTCATAGGCAGGGAGTGGAAATCTCTGTGTGGAAGAACAAGAAGAAATAAGCAGAAGCCTGGATTGCACGTGTGTAATCTGTGCAAACACCAGCAATAATTAATGCAATATCAGTAGTCATCTGCAACCTGCAGCCCCGTTGTCCAGTGGTAAAGTTGGCATCTGGGGACTGTCACATCACTGTGAAACCATGATGGGGTCCACAGACACTTCAAGGAGGAATGGAAGCTGGGTCTCCAGCCACCTGTCTGCAAAAATATTTTGGGTAGCACTTAGAAAGAATATTTTGGGGTTATCATGAGATGGCTGTGACAAAGCATCACTTTGCATATGGGTGGACACTTTTGATACCAGACTCCTTAAACTCCTCCTAAAAATCAGACTTGCTGTTATCTAAGAGCTGTCCCTGGCAGAGCAAACTGGGCAAGGATATTTGTGTGTCAAGAGGAATGAGAAGAAGAAATTGGAGCCTGGGCTGGAGGGTGGGGAGCAGCACGAGCAGGACCAGAGGTCATCTGTAATCCCACTGTCAGGGTTTGTGTTCAGCACCATTGCCAGGCCCTGCTAAACACAGCCAGGGTAATCTCATTCCAGAAAATGAGGTGCTTGGAGGAAGAAAGGATTGCAGATGTCTAAAGCAGATTTGTTTTCTCCCTGCCTCCAATTTTGCATCTGTTTGTTTTGATGACGTTAGCTAGAGGCAGACCAACAGAGGAAATAAGAGTTATATATTCATGCTGCAAAATCAGGCATGTTTCATCATCAATAACAAGAAACCTTTTCATTCTACTTGCAGAGGCATAATCATCAGATTTTCAAGCCATTTTTAAACCGTTAGGACATTTTGCTTAATTTGTGGACTGACATAAATGTAAAAAATTCAAATTAAATATGCTCAAGTAACATATTTACCCAGTGATTTCTTCTTATTACCTCTTGCTATAGTAACTCTTTATCTTAAAATTTGTCTTTTCTCTATAAAGAACAGGAATCAGCTTCTTATTTCCCTACTTTATTGTTCTTCTGAGGAGATGTCAATGTACGCCACAGTAAGCTAACTGCCATTTACTTTGTTTTGCTCAAATGTTATTGTTCAGCTGGAGGGATTTGCTCTTGCCAGAGATCAGGGTGAAAGCACAGGACTCATCTCCTTTCTGGGGAGCTGTTTGATCCCCTTGGTCTGCAAGGGAAATCTGGACTAAAAACCAATTGGTTTGTGGTGCAAAATGGTGCATAATGTTTTTGGATCTAATTAAGGTAGTAAAAGAAGCCTCCAAGGCAGATTTATAACTGTCTGCACATGGTGAGGACTCTCAGGAGAACTGAAAAATTCACTTTTCCACTTTTAATTTTTCCCATCCTTCTCTGGATCCATTCATGTAGCTCTTGGTACACCTTGGCATTTTTATCTCCATGGACAGTGATATTTTATGGACACAAGTTTGTGTTTGGTGAGAAAAAGAGAAGCATTAAATGGGTTTTATTTAGTGCATACCCATAATTGTCACTGTAGGATTAAAACCAATATAACTTGCCTTAGTATCTTGCTTTTTAATGACACTGAAATAACAGCTCCAGATGACAAAATCTGCCTGGAGAATCTGTATCATGTCAGGCAGCTTAATTGCTGTTTAATTTTTCTTTATTTCTTTGCATCAAGTGTGTTGTCATACCCCAATGCCTCTGCCTTAACTAATAAAAATATCCCTTTTTTTTATCTAATGACTAACATTGACCAGTGTGAATTGTACACAATTTATCACTGTAGTGATATTATTATTTCACAAGCCGTCATGATTTCTGTTAAAAGAACCATGGATTTAATAGAAACAGAAGCATAGCAATAAAATATAATATATCTTGCATTTCTACAAAATATGCCTCTCAATTTCAAAAAAAAAAAAAAAGAACTGAAAAAGGTTTGTTGCCTGTTTTCATTGTTAGTAGTTAGTGGTATATCACAGCCCTTAAACACCTAAAGAAATAATAGATGACTTGAAGAAAAGTGGGGTTTGTGTCTGAAATTTAATATTGTGTGCAGGAACTGGTCTGTAACCAGTCTTTTAGTGATAAACCACATTTAATGGAACCAGAGATGGTTCATTCATTTGAGAGTTCTTAGGAAAAACAAATTCCTTGTGAATTTAGAGAGTAATAGCCCCATTAGAGTTTTTAGAAGAAGGAAGAGTGACTTAATAATCTAGTGGAGTTTTTGGAAGAAATTAATGAGCATACGGCCAAGGGAAGTCAATTTTCTGTGGTATTTGACTATCCAAAAATATGTTCAGTATTTGATTTTAACTGATAAAAGAAAGTGAATTGAAAGGTTTTGTTATAGAAAATTATTCTGATTAAAATAAATACCTGAAGGGTGAGTAAAAGGGCAAATTTAACAGTGGAAAGACCTCACTGACAGTGTCTTAATGAAACTTCTGCTGAAATCCTGGCTGTTCAATAAATAAAGAAAAAATAAAAAAAAATACAGGAGAATGTTCTGGTAATTTAAGAAATATAATTATCATATTGTTTAAAAACCATTATCTAGTATCATGCTTTCCACACATCTCATGTTGTTAAGTCTGAACTGAAAACCAAAGTAGAAAGTATTTCTAATGTGGTAATTTTAAATTTTAGGAGTGGTATTTTTCTTTAGCTCAGATTGAAAAATGGACAAACATGACAAAACCATGACTGGAACTGCAAAGAAAATAAGGAGCTTGTACAATAAAGTACCTGTTCCCTGAAGGTAGAGATTGTTTTTGGATTTCAGAAATAATCCTCCTAAAGCTAAGGAAGATAAACACTGCTGAGCGTGTATTGTCATAGCTGAAAAAATAGAGTTAAGTGCTGTGCTTGGTAATTAAACTTAGAAAGGAAATTGCCTTCAAGTTAGAAAGGAAAATTCAACTTTCTTTTATAAGCATTTCACACATATTTCAAATAAAATTTAATGCATCTCAGACACAAGATGCATTAACAGACATGGCAGATATTAACATGGCTCCAGCATGCCTCCTCTTTAAGGTCCTCTCAGAAAACCTCTCTTCTGTTTTCTCCCATCTCTATTTTAAAATAATTATCAGTCCATGATTGCAGCAGTAAAAGATGGTTAATTTATTTCATTCATGTGTCCTGTAGGTATGGGTGTGTTGTGAGTTACACATGCACATAGACACATCCTTGTGAACTTTCTTTTCCATTTCAAAACAGCACAGATTTTTCTTTAATAATTAGCTATAGGAAATTTTTGAAAACCTGCACTTTTCTTAGGAGAGAAGAGTCATTTACCTCTGTCTTCCAAGCAGATGCAGCAGTCTGCACGCCAAAAGATTCCATTCTGCTTGGATGAAATTACTTCAGAAAACAGCTAAGATTTGAAAAGGCCTTTCAATCCTCAAGTAATGCTTGATGAAAACACAATGAGGAATGACACCTTCCCAACATATGTGGGTTTTCTGAGTGTGTTCTGCATTGCCCCTGCCAATGCTGGTGACAAAGATTTTGTTTTCTTCTGGTGCCGCCTCGCGCCTGGCGCAGCAACAGGAGAGAGCCACATTTCGTCCTGTTTTGTGCAGTTATTACTTGAGTGCTGAAGGCAAAGCTTTTACTTTTGGCTGATAAAGAGAAGTAGCATGAGGAGTTCAGGTTCTAGCTGAGCTTTGTGGGCTGCTGTGGGAACCCAGGGCACAGGGAATATTTCTCTGTCTGCTCTGAGGGGTTCTGACCCCCAGAGAAGCACTGGCTTTGACCCTCACCCATGGAGAAACTTCCAAGACTTCGAGATAGAGTCTACAAGATTGTGAAACAGATAATAGAGAATAGTGTAGTTTATCACAGGGTGAAAGATTTAGGTTTTGGGGGTTTTTAATATGGGTGCAAAATGAAGGACATCAGGCATTGTCCCAAGCTTCTTCTTCCTCTTCTTCATCTATTCCATTTCTTGCAGTGTTGGTGGCACAGGATGATTGGTCAAGGAAAGCTGCAGTTTTAGGTTACATGGACAGACAAGGGATGAGTTATTGGTAGAAAAGGGGAAATAAAGTGCGTTTTGAGAGTTAATTGGATGAAGCAACTTTAAAAGACCTTGAAACTGTACATCTGTGGCCATTTTTGTGGTGCTTTTCCAGTGCCCAAAGTCTGGTGCAGGCAGCGTGCTGAAGTTTTGATAAGATAACAATAAACAAGCTGAAGACCAAAAAAGTCTGTTGCATCTCTCTGTCCTGGCACAGAACTGCTCCAGGGGGCTTCCCCTGACAGGGGAGCCTCCAGGGGGGCCCAGTGTGGGGCCAAAACCCCACAGGCTGATAAAAACCTGTGCAGAGTCATGACATGGTGCAAGTCAGTCACACTCACTAATTTGAGTGTGGCCAGGATTTCATGTGAGCATCTCCTGGAAGTTTTTAAGGTTTTTAAGGAGGAACACTCCCTGAAGCTTTGCTTTACCTTTTCAGAGCACAAGCATGTGCTTGTCCATCACCATCATCAACCTAAAACTTCAGTTCAGTTTATCTTTGTCTCCATCATCACCCCACACCTGGGGGCTGCACTACCCCGCACCATCTCCTGGCTGAGAGGAGCAAATTGCACTGGTCACTTGTTCTTCTCTGCACCTTTAAATTAATGAGGAATTAAATTATTTGTGACTCTCTGCCTGTGTGGTGTGAGGATTTCGTAACAGTGCGATTTCAGAGTTCATTTTTTGGGTACTGCTTGAGGTGAAAATCTGCCAGGTTTCTGAGAAAACCTGAAATGTAAGTAAACATCTGCCCTGTGGTGCTCAAAATTGCAAAACTGCAGCTGACCTGCAAAGCAGAAGGTCTTTTGGGCCACAGAATAACACTGGCTGCCAGAATAATCCCTGTGATTACCTTCTCTCCAGATTCTGCGTCAGAACTGAGGAAAGGAAAATCTCAGATACTCAGTTGGGTGTTGAATAGTAGATAAACTGCCAATTGTTTGTATATAATGAATTTTCATAATTTTCTCAGTTCAGATTGCTCACAATAGCTGAATGCTTTTGTTCCTGTGCCCAAAAGGAGTGGCTTCAGAAAGCAATGTATGCAGAAATATCTTGATTTTAAAAAAAGATTAGGTCGACAAGTATTTCTTGTGAATAAATTAATGATGAATACCATACATAAAATTATGAACACTGGAGCACTTCAGTTAAACACATGCTTTGAGGCTTGCTGATTGAATGGATAAACTTTAAATATTTTTAATGTAACTGAATGATAACTTATGTCTATTTTCATATTTATAGAGATAACTGCAATAACAATTTGTAGCACTTAGGTTAAATGCTGAAATTTGAGGGAAGAGCTGCAAAGTTCCATACTGCAATATGGAACTTTGCAGTAATTACAGGATTTTAAATTTACTTTTAAACAATCATTTCAATATTTGAATCTGAGGATTTTTTTCTTCATTGCGTTCAACCCAAACTCACAAGTCTTCAGCTAGAACAAGCTAAAAGAAATTGAAAGTTTAATCCATTTCATTACTTGTATAATGAGAATAGTTATTTGCAAGCAATAATTTTGTATTCTTTTTTTTAATTTCGACAAACAGGTGATATAGTCAAGTACTTTGAATTTCTTCTAAGCTAGATTTGGCATGATATTCTGGATCTATTTGTATTCTATTGCAATTACAGTGACTTGGGGCTCAGAAGAGTTGATCATTTCATTTTTTTTTTTTCTTTTTTTTTTTCCCATTTGCAGGGTGCTCTGGCCCACTAGGGATAGAAGGAGGGATTGTGTCAAACCAACAAATCACTGCATCCTCCACTCACCGAGCTCTTTTTGGACTCCAGAAGTGGTACCCCTACTATGCACGGCTTAATAAGAAGGGTCTTGTGAATGCCTGGACTGCTGCAGAAAATGACAGATGGCCGTGGATTCAGGTAACAGATGGAGCTGAGGAGGGAAAAAACATCCTTGATTCAATTGCCAGTGTCACTTAAGAAACTGATGAAGACAAGTGGTTAACGAACAGCTAGATTCTTATTCACTGTCAGAGACATAGCCCAGGCTAAAAGGGACTATTTAGTTGCAAAACAGTGATAATCTTGACTTTACAAATGCACAAGCCCCCCCTTTTTTTTTTTAATTAAAAAAAACCCTGTGCATATGTTCCATTGTGGCTTCTAAACTGTGGAAGCAGATTTGTGCAGCCTCATTTCAAAAAAGCTGCTTTCCACATATGTCGTATTTGGTGGCCAGTTCCTTAGAAGCATACCTTTATCTCTTGGTGGAGATATCCTGACACATGCTAAAGGGGCTTGAAGTGTGGTTTTGGCAGGGCCAGAGCATGCTGGAAGAGCTGGTGCTCCTTGCTGAGCTGCTCTGGGCACACAGGTTAAGTACTACTGGAAGTAACAAGAACTGTTTTAATTAAGGTTGAAACAGCTGTTAGTTCAGACATATCCACGGGGCTAAAAATACACGTTTTCTCATCCCACTCAAGCATGGTCTTGCTTGAGTGATTCAAATGGCAGTGCCCTCACTGTGTACTGGACTTCTCTGTGCCCAAGAAATGACTTCAGTACAAGCAGGGAGTATGAAGTCCTGTAGCAGTGTTTTAATGAAGGTAATTATCTAGGGGCTGTTGTAGCTCTTTGCTTGGGTTGTGTTTTCATGATATGTGAATTGGGCAGAGCTTTGGCAATTTCAGCTGTTGGTTAATAAAGGTTAGTGAGTTAGACACTCATGTGAAAACTTTCTGCACTGATCCTCATGGTCAATGTGTGAGGAGGGTGCTTCCCTTCCAGTGAACCCATGGCAGGATTTAGTAAAACATGGTATTTGAGCATTTTATCTGCCAGCATTAAGTTGGACTGTCCATAATGCCCTCAGCTGTGTCAGACACACTCTTCTGGAGGCTACCTTGGTGTACGTGGCATTAATATTTGTTCATAATCAATGTTTTTGCTCTGACTACCATCTTTAATTTTATTGAGAGGCTCCTACATATCTGGGGGGGAAGCATACCTAATTACCTGCTCATTTTTCCTGTATGGAGAGCAGACACAACACACTGTTTGATGAAGTTTTCTGAAACTGGTGCAGTGGGAGTGCTGGATTTTGTCACCTCTGAAAAACAACAACTTGTGTTACTGCTTGTTATTTATTGCAGAGTGAAAACACAAAGGCCCTTGAACATGTCGTAAGTCAGTTTTCCTCCATAAAGATCAGAGGGGTTAGGAAGTCTGTAAAATTTATACATTGAAAAGAACTGGGAAGGATCATGCAGGGGGACCTGAGCAGAATTATTGCCATGGGAGTAGAAAGCTAATGTAATTTTAATGCATAATGAAAAAGTCAGCTTTTGGGCTGTGTTAAGAGTGTAGGCTTTATTAAATGAGCTGGAGAAAGATTTCAAAATCACTTAGTACTGGCCCCCTAGACATGTCTTTTTGAGGAGAACTGAATGGGGATATTTAATGGTCTGATGCTTCTACATTTGTGCTTGGCACTGTGGGGGCAGCTGCCAGGCTCCCTTGGACTTTGCTCCCTGGGAAGTCTTCCCTCTGCTCTTGAAAATGAATTTTTCTAAAATGTTTCTAAAATCTCAACCCATTGCATCAGGTCTGAAGAATTTGTTCTCTTTTTTTTTTTTTTTTTTTTTTTTTTTTTTTTTTTTTTTTTTTTTTTTGAGTTTTGGAGGTTATTCCAATCCCTTACAGTTTATTCTGTAATTTTGGCAACCATGGGGTGTAAGGACTTTTGATAGTCTTACATCACACAATTAATGTGTTTTAAACATTCTCTTATTTTCTTCTCATTTTTCTTGCAAAATAAAATTTAGTCTATCGTTTTCACAAAACTTGCCAAGTGCTATTTTTTAATCCTCTTTTTTTCAGTTCAGAGCAAAATTAAAAATATTTGTAATTTCAGAGCAGAGACCTTGAGAGGATTTCTTTGTTTCCTTTTCTCTTTCTTTAAAACACCTGGAACCAGAAAATCTGAGACTTTTTTAGGGAGATGATAGGTGGAAGGAAGGTGCTCTGCAGAAACTCTTTTTAGGTCTGGCAAGGTGGAGACATCCACAGATTCACACCTTATGCACAGCAGATCTTTACATCAGAGCCCTGTCTTGTTCTTCAAGCATGAAATAAGCTCTAAGAAACAAACACTGTCTGACCCTCGTATGAGGGAACAGTTTGATGAGAGGAGGAGCAGAAATCCCACATCTTATTTCTGCACAGGTTCTGTAATACCTAGGGAGGTGCTCCGTAAATGTTTGTCAAGGGGTACAAAAAATCAGACTTGGGCTAAATTTCTGGCTTATGGGAGAAAAGATGTCAAACCCTCTACCTGGTTTTTTTTTTTACTCTGTTGTGTCACCAGCCTCTCCCCAGACCCTACTGGGAGCAGCCTGCACATGGAATCTTTTTCTTGCTGGTCTGAGTGACGAAGCACCTGGTCCAGAAAAAGGCACTGGAAAAGGGTGTGAGTGCTTGGCAGAGATTAAGTGGAAAGTTACAAAGCCAGAAAATCCATTTTTAGGACAGGCAAATTAACATTTAGCGTAGTTGAACCTGAAGCAATCTCCTGTTCCCCTCTTGGAGCTTCTAATGCTAGATAAATTCTAAAGGAAGCCATTTATAATGGGCAAAGTCCCTCAAAGTATGATTATGTACAAGCCTGTAGCTATTTTTGCCTTGTTCCATCATTATCAATTTCCTTTGTCATTTAATTTCTTTATTTATATGCAGCCTGGCAAATAAAAGGTTTGAGTGTTCTGCTTATAACTCACTTGTAATGAGTGCAGAAGTTTTTTTTTTCTCTAATCTTTCAGGTGTCTGATACATATGAACTAATTAGTATGCGATTTCATTTTCCTGCATTCTCCCAATGAACTGAAAATTGAAATTGCCATTTTAAATTTACACTCTCAGCATGTAATTAGTAATGGCACTACAATGCTTGTAATTGGCTTGTGATTTAAAGGGTCACTGACCATGTTTTTGGAGGCAAATTAAAGCCTGAGTAAGTCATATCTGCCTTTTAGAGTTCTCCTGACCTCTGTTTCTCCTCACAGGTTGGCTGTGATAAAATAGCACCTGTATACTGCTTTGCACTTCATTAGTGATATTAACTTTTATGGTTTGGAAATACAATGACAAAAAAAAAAAAATCACATACATCTATTTTTCATTAATTGGTCCTGAAGTAAAACCGAAATGCTCACACTGACTGTTCCAGTAATGAGTCTTTTTTGTAAAGTCTTTTTTTTTTTTTAAACAGTGGTTTCTCTTTTCCCTTCTGTCCTTTTGCATTTTCAGATTTAAAAAATGTTGGTTTGTTTCATTCTGATTTCACTTCATCTCTGCTCATTCCTTGCACCTTTATTTTTCTCTTCCTATATTAGTTATTCTTTTTAGGGCAGTATAAATCAGAAAAGGTATGGCCAGGGGCAGGATTATTGTTTCTGTTTTCCCTCTACCATATCCAAAATCACGGATGTGATCCTGCCTATGGATTACTATCTAACAAAAAACACAAACTGCCAGCAGGAGTTTCTGAATTCCAGCCTAGGAATCCATGCCTGTGCCCTCACACTTCTCCTCCTCTCCCAGTTTCACCACTCCCAGGTTGGTCTCCCAGTTTTAACCATCCTCATATTTCTTAATTAATTTTGCCCCCATTCACAACTTTTAAATGTTTCGTGGTTTTTTGGACACAGAAATTGTTTTTACAGAGTGTAAAACCCACAGGCACCAAGAGCAGATTCCAGCATAGCTTACACCTGGAGAATTTTGAGAAAATGCACGAATTACTGAGCATCATGCCACTACGTGGGAGATGTGTTTGAACACCTGACCTGTTGCTGGAGACTGTTGTGTATAAATGTAAAGTACTCAATAGAATAATAAAGCACACATTTTGTTATCTCTCAGCAAAATGGCATAAACTGTTTCTCCAGAGACATTGGTATGCTTACAAATTTTTAAAATAAAATATTAAAATATTTATTTTGTTATTGTGAGTAGTTGGAGGTTTGAAGGATTAATTTACAAAACAGGTAGATTGCTCACTTTGGTTGCAGAATCAAAAGTGGGAAGTAAAGTTCTTGCAGGCTGATTATTCAGCTTTTTTCCTCTAGTTTTTATTGCATACAAGATGATTCCATATATTTAATCTGGGGTTTCTTCTTCAAAGAATTAATCTCTTTCCACCTATATTTCATATGTTTTCCTGTTTGGAATCAATTTTTAAAAGTCAAGTTATAATTTCAAAATGGAAAAGCTACAAGTCTTATTTAGAATATATGGAAAGAGAACTGTAATTCTATATTTTTTTCTAATTCATTCCCCAAATGGCTTTTCTGAAATTATGTGCTAAAATTCAGATGAAACACAATAATGAGAAATTCAACAGTTTGATGGAAAATGTGCCCAACCTCTGATTGGCAATTTAAATATATTAGTACTCCTGACCAGAGTGAAATACATTTGGGTTATTTACAATTTCAGCATGTCTGTTATAAATAATAA
This sequence comes from Leucosticte australis, assembly GCA_025504685.1. Classification (NCBI taxonomy): domain Eukaryota; kingdom Metazoa; phylum Chordata; class Aves; order Passeriformes; family Fringillidae; genus Leucosticte; species Leucosticte australis. The sequence continues at coordinate 4,565,866 of JANIJU010000003.1, read as the reverse complement.
TTTTTGCATTTTTAATTTAGCTTCCTTAATAACTATGCCCAGCTTTAGAAAAATTTCTTCACTATATTTCTTGAAACTATGAGTAAACACTTTTGCTGCAGATATTTTTAATAAAAAATCCACCTGTGATGGAAAGGGACCTATCCCAACAGCAAAAAATTTCCCTGATCCCTGTCTTATTTAGAATTAATTTGTTTAGTCTTTTTTTTTTTTTGAAGCACAGAAAATGCTTTTAAAAAAAGAAGTCTAAACATATTGCAATATTACTGCTGTTAGGTAGAATTTATATTTTGATTGAGGCTTAATTTGCTTTTTACATAAGTGTTTCTACACCAGTTTTGGTTTCAATCCCACCTCTGGTGCTCAGCCTCACCTTTTTGAGACTTTCAGTCCTGTAGCATAATTAAATCTGTGACTATGAATCTCACAAACCTAATCATAACAACTATGACACACACAAAAATTATTTGTATAAAGACCCTTAAGTTCCATCTTTCTTATCCCCAAGCAGAAAACCAAAAAGTATTTGTGGGGTTTTTTTCCCTCAAAAAAAAAAAAAAAAAAAGACAAGGGGAAAAGAAAAGTTAACAGCTTTCTCATCAAGAGCTTCCAAAGAGCAAGTACACACCAGGTGATAGCTATTTGCTAATGAAATGATAAAACCCAAAATACACTGAGGCCTTGCAGAACATTCACTCAAACATCTGCTGGTGAGAGCTCCAAGCAAGCTGCCATCTGTGAAACCATTCATTTTGTCAAAGTTCATTTCCTCATTCATGAGCACTGGTGTACAGGCTTCCAAAAATACCTGTCACTAAATGTTTTATATCACTTAATGTAGCTCTCATCTCACTGTCAGGTGAACTTTATGAAGTGCAGTCTCAGAGTCATTCTGCAAGGTGATGTGCACCACATAGGAAGATTTAAGCTGCTAAGTTAAATGCTAAAAAGTTGTTAAAGTTCTTCTTTTTATTGTCAGTATTTCAAAATTTGGCTCAATATCATAGAAGGATTTCCTCTGAGGATATTGGTGAGAGGCAGTAAGTACCTGAAAGCCCATGGCTGTAGAGAACAGAAATTATTAAGGAAAGTGCAGTTGAATTAAAACAATGCCACGCAGAACCTTTGGTCTGCAGGAATTAGAAGAGGTTGTCTGCTAGCCAAAGCCATAAATTCACTGACTTCAGTGAGCTCAATACCAGTGTCTGCTCTCTGCAGACCTCCCTCAGCATCTAAACATTTAGCTTACAGGCCAAAAATGTAATTTATGTACTCAGAGCAGAAAAAAGTGGGCTGGGAGCCTATTTCTTGGTGTAATCATCCACAGACTCCCTGGTGCCCCATGTCTTGGTATCCATTTTGTATCACACCCCCTGCTTTCATCCCAGGCACGTTCAAACAACTTTGGGCTGAGGTTCTGGGTCCACAAAACAGGCAGTTCAGAGTCAGCATCCCCATGGCAACTGAGGCTTGATGCTGTTATGAACACCATCCATAACAGGCTCTGTCAGCCCCCAGGCCAGCTTTCCTTAATTACTCCACCTAATGTGGCTGAAGGACTGAAGGAACAGGACTTTTGAACACATTTATCCCCTGCATCTGCAAAACTGTGTATTCCAACCAGATTTTTTTTTTCCCATTTGCCACTCTGATATGAAAAGCAATCAAGTCTTAGAAAGTGGTGACACCAAAAGGAGCAAAGGTGTGTCCACGTGGTTTATTGCATCAGGAAGAAGCCCCAGCACCTGTGTGGTGGTCCAGCCTGGAATGATGTGTGGGTATCCTAGTCACCTTGTGGGGATGACAGCATCCAAATCTGTGAGATGATGTCATGCTCATGTGTGATAGTCAAAGGAATAATTTTTACCTTCTAAACACTCACTTAAAAACTGGCAAAGCAAATGATCCTCACTCATAGTGACTGTCCTGCTAGACTTGACTTCTAGGAAAGTGTTTTTTCAAGTTATTTCAATACAGTTAAGGTTCAGGAAACAACGTTTAAGATAAAGTAAGATTACGTGTCAGGATGATAAGATTTTTTTGTGTGTGGTATTCAGGCATATGTGCACAACCCCAGGATGGGCCAGCTTGGAAGGGACCCCAGAGGCTCAGCTGGTGCCACTCCCTGCTCCAGCAGGGCCACCCCAGAGCCCGGGAATTCTGGAATGTTCCCAGGGAGGAGCCCCCAGAGCCCCTCTGGGCACTGCCCAGGGCAGCAGCTCTGCCTGCTGTGAGGGGAATTGCTGGGATCAGCCCTGCC
>JANIJU010000003.1:4537456-4557635 GCA_025504685.1 Leucosticte australis | reverse complement strand
TTCCTTCCTTCCTTCCTTCCTTCCTTCCTTCCTTCCTTCCTTCCTTCCTTCCTCTCATTCTCTCTTTCTTTCTCTCTGTAAGTAGATTCTTCAAATGTCTGTGCCTGCATCTTCTTCTTGCAAGGCCTTTACCATGCCTTATTACTTAAATTACTGAGATAAATCTCTCACAATGCTATTGATCTTCTTTCATCCTTGCTTTTTTCCAGTTCATCTAGGTAATGATAAGGGATCCTTAAGAAGTGAATCCATTACCTTTTTAAAAAATATATGTTATTCTTTTGTTCCTATCCTGGTGACTTTCACCTCTTTGTTTTAAAACACATGTAATTAAAATGTATAATTTTCTGTCCTGGGCCTTAATCCACAAAGCAGAGCTTCCTGAGCTGTTTTTCCCTCACCATTGCCACAGAAAAATACATTTGAAAAAGCTTATAGTGCTAAAAGATGCAGTTCGCATTTCTTCAGGGCTTCCTACTAAAGAATGTAAAATAGGAGAAAGTTTGGCCCCTGCTTTGTTACAGCCATTGCTAAAGTTGCAGTATTTTCAATTTTTGCTGAGGTTGAACGTGAAAAATTTAAAAGGCATTAAAGACCCAAAGATACAAAAGGAAAATTAATTCCTGATGTATCCATACTCACTGAAAAGCATGGCATTAGCCCAGGAGGGATTTCCATATAAGCAAGCCATGGGCATTTGAAAGCATTTATTTCTTCTAACTTCACTGGGATTTTTCTGCAAATGTTGACAGGATGTGTAGAGCTTGGAAAACAAGGCAGCCTGGTTTTATTGCTTATGTTGCATCAAGTTCAATACTGCTTAAAAATAAAGCTCAGTTTGTGACTCAAAGGACGGACACTGATCAAGAAATCCTCTAAAAGGAAAGATTCTGCAAATGGGAATAGGACATCCAGTGGCTAATGCCATGGTTTCATTAGAAATTATTCTTTGAGAGTAAACAGAGAAATAAAATCCCCATAAATTCTCATCCAAAACCCCAAAGATTATTACCTGGAAATAGAATAGTTGGTAATTAAGCTGAAAAAATACTAGTTATCTGCATCATTGGATCAAACAAAATTTGTTTGGTGTTGCGTTATACCTTTCTTTTCCCATGAAGTGAAATGTGAAGATGCTACCAGTCAGCAAATAATCAATGTCTGGTTTCTGTTTCCCTGTGCTTTCTAATTTAGTTTTGCAGATGGTATTCAGTTTCATTATTAGCAATTTTGTAAATACATGGAAAATTGGTTTGCTTGCCTGTTAATTAATATTCTGAAAATCCACATAGAGAATGAACTACTCATAAGAGACTTACATAAATATTTAACTGGATACTATTCCATGTTAGCTACATTTTTAATGTAGTTATGGGACTAATGGTAGTCTCTGGAGCTGTCCTTTTACAAATATAACATATTTATTTTATTTTGCTTTCCCCTCTGAGGGACCAGGAATTGGGAAAAAGAAGTTTTCCAAGGCTGAAAAAAGTAATTAATCTCTTCTAATTTATACCTGTCTGAATTCCTGTTGTGAGTCCATTCTCCCCACTGGAATTGCACATATTCCTTAGTTTTCCTGGTATTTGTGGGGAGATCCTGTAAGAAATCTGGTGTTTTTGTAGGAGGCTTCTCCTGTCTCAAGGGGTCTAAACCTCAAAAACACACATTGTTAATCTGAAGGTTGTGGGTCTTGAATAATTTCTTATAGGGAGAACCATGGTAAAACTACACCAAAAGCCAACTACTCCAAAAAAGTAGCAGAGAAATAGCTAGACTCATTCAAAAAAAAAAAAATCCCAGAAGAAACTACAAAATTCTACAGTTTGAACTAAGAAACCAGAGGTTTCCTATTGTGCACACAGAGAGATCTTAAAGCCGGATCATCTTACATCCTTCACAGAGGTCAGATTTTATTACCAAGGGGGAGAAAGTCTTCAGGCCACAATGTAAACAACAAACCAATTAAGGTATTTGGACAGCAGATCTCCCTCTGAGTCCTCCCACACCTGTGCTGGGACTGCTGCTCCAAACAGTGGGGACTGCCCAGGGTCAGCTCCAGCCACTGGGGAGCAAAGATAAAACTCATTTGGAGGAGACAAGTGCTAATGTAGCACAATGTATTATTTACCCTGTCCCAGTTGTTACCCTGTCATCTCTTTGCACTGCACATCTGCCTGCACCTTCTCACAGCTCTCACAGTGTGGCAGCTCTTTGCTGAGCTTCATTTGGTGCAAAAGGCACGGATTTCAGCTGAGAGGGAGGGAGTGCAGCTGCCACAGACTGAGTCTGTCACTGTTGGGTTTGAATATCTCACCCTGAGTTGCCAGGGTTCCCGTGCCACAGGTGAGTAAAGGAGGCAGAATTAAGGCTGCTGGAGTGATGTTGAATTTGTTCACACTGAACAAATCTTCGTTTTGTACTTCAAGGAGTTGTGTTCAGCTCAGCCAAGCACACGAGGAGCGCTCACATCCACTGATTGATATTTTGGTATTGACTGATTTAGGATTAGCATTTCAGCCTTGATCACTAGGTATATGAATTTTCAGTGAGAGTCAGGAAGAAGTCTCATTGCTTTGCTGCCAGAACTTCCATGTAGTTTTAGTTTCACGTGGAAGTTTTACCTGAAGCTAACTGAGAACCTTTTGTATGGTATTGCAAATTGGCTTCTAACAGAACAGAAGATGTAACTTTTGGTGAATTATCACACTGTTTCATTTCCCTCTCAGGCAGGAAATATGTAGGAGTAACCCTATATGCCAAAATTAAGCAATATCCCAGTAATATTCTGTATATCCAAAATATGTGTGCACACACAGAGGAAATAAGCATAGTCCAAGCTTTTGGTTCAATCTTTTCATTCATTTGCTTTATACATTTGTACATGAAATTCACGAAAGATAAAAGAATTAATGCAAGTATAAAACCAGTCATTTAAATGCTACAGCTTTGTTTTTTTCCCTCTCATTTAGGAAAAAAGAAAAGGGAATTAAAGGAATCAAGGATTGTGTCCGTCAGATTAACAGTGTGCTGTTATTTCAGATAAACCTGCAGAAGAAGATGCGAGTCACTGGAGTTATAACCCAAGGTGCCAAGAGGATTGGAAGTCCAGAATACGTAAAATCTTACAAAATTGCCTACAGTAATGATGGGAAGTCATGGACAATGTACAAAGTAAAAGGCACAAAGGAAGACATGGTAAGATAAAGTCATCTGTTACTGAATGGTGTAGCTGCCTTCAGAAGTATGAGATGTCTCTGGTATTTAAGCCTAATTGCCTGGCAGTATGATATAGGTTTCAGTGTTATTATTTTTCTGTGGGAGAAAAAAAAAATCAACAAATTTGCATTTTCTCTTTGCTAAGAATTTCTTATACTTTAATTGATGGTTGCATAAATACTATTTCCCCAAGCTAGAATAATCCTGTTTATTACACTTAACTGATTTTCATATTAATTAGTTTACCAGTAATTACTCATTGCTCTATTTTCAATTTCACTTTATTGCATTGGCAGATTAGCTTTAACCCTTGGAAACACAGAGCCCATTCATCAATGCTAATCTCTGTGCTGCACAAACAGTATCATCCAGCGGGGTGTGCGTTTACAGTTTATAGTTACCACTTATTTTTGATGGAGCTGTGCACACAGAGCAGGGAAAAAAACCCTTTACTGTGGAAGTTTGCATAGAATTCAGGCATTGCAAAGCATTAGATGTAGTTTCTCTGTTAGGGAATTAAGATTTCATGTGAAGAGGTGCATAATGAATGCACAGGGATGTCTGGTTAGAGGGAGGGGTGAGTAGAAAAATGCTGATGGGTTTAACTCATCCCCTCTGTGATCAATGGGAGGGTTACAGTGCACTTCAGTGGGAGTGCTTGAACCAGGGGGGAAAAAAATAAACATCAATCAGAGCAAATAATTGCAGGCTTAATTGAACTGCAACTATTTCATACATTAATCAAGAAAAGAAGGCATAATTTAGTTGCATTAGGAGCTTCAGTTTCTGAGAGGGACAAGACGGAGACCTTGGTTTGGCCCGTTGGGCAAACCCATCACGATATGGCACGGCAGGACATTCTGCTGGGAAAACTTGTGTCGGGCACTGGCAGCACTAAAACAGCTGCAATTTGGGGAAAACCTCTCACAGACAGAGCAATTCAGGTGCTTTTGAGACAAGGGAACTCACTGGGACTCCAGGGATCTTCCTGACACACTTTTTTTTGTCTTATGCAAACGTTGCTTCCCCGCAGGTGTTCCGTGGGAATGTGGACAACAACACCCCGTATGCCAACTCCTTCACGCCCCCCATCAAGGCCCAGTACGTCCGGCTGTACCCCCAGGTGTGCAGGAGGCACTGCACCCTCAGGATGGAGCTGCTTGGCTGCGAGCTCACAGGTGGGACCTCCACAGCCCCCAGCCCTCCACCCCACCCAGCCGCTCCCGACCGTGCGCGCTTTGTCCCCCCTGCGAGATGCACTTGGCCAGCCTGACTTTGTTCAGTTGCTTTCATCCTCTTTATCTAACTTAAAAAATCACAGAGTCACCAGGTTGGAAGAGACCTTCAAGATCATTGAGTCCAACACAGCCCCAGCAGCTCAACTAAACCCTGGCACCCAGTGCCACATCCAGGGTTTGTTAAACACACCCAGGGATGGGGACTCCACCAGCTCCCCAGGCAGCCATTCCAGAACTTTATCACCCTTGCTGGAAAAATCTTTTTCCTGATATCTAACCTACATTTCCCTTGGTGCAGCTGGAGGCTGTGTGCTCTGGTTGTGTCAGTGCTGCTGGAGACAGAGCCCAGCCCCAGCTGAGCACAGGCACCTTTCAGGAGCTGTGAGAGGGATGGGGGCACCCCTGAGTCTCCTTTTCTCCAGGCTGAGCACCCCCAGCTCCCTCAGGGGTTCCTCACAGGGTTTGTGTTCCCAGCCCCTCTCCAGCCTCGCTGTCCCCTCTGGATGTGCTCAGTGTCCCAATGTCCTTCCTAAATTTGGGGGCCCAGAACTGGACACAGCACTTGAGGTGTGGCCTCAGCAGTTCAACACTTGGCTCAGCTGAGTGATGATGGCCACCTGCAGTGGGACAGGAATGTGTCCCAATAAGGCTGTGTGGTATTAACCCATTAACACTTCATAACTTTTCCCTGTGTGGGTTAATCTCCAGTTGGTCACAAGAACGACAGAACCAGTGAGGCTGGAGAAGAGCTCTGAGATCATCAGGTCCAGCCTGTGAGAGATCCCCACCTTGTCACGCAGCCCAGAGCACTGAGTGCCTTGTCCAGTCCTTGGACACCTCCAGGGATTGTCATTTAGCAACTTTAACATGTATTGATGGCTATGTGGACTCGTAATGTACCACCCTGAGCAGACTACAAGGCAGGGAGCCTCACCCAAGGCCTGAAAATTGTTCCTGAGCCCCAGAGCTGCTGGGGACTCTTGGCAGCAACAGCTGTCACACCTGATGTGGGTAATTCCTCCTGGCTGCGGGGTGACACCACCCCTGTGCTGTGTGACAGCCTCAGAGGGATAAGCCTTCTTCCCTTGCTGTCGAGGACCAGTCCAATAAGATACAACTTGGCTGGGCTGCTTTAATCAAGATTTCAGTTTGGATTTGTTTTCTGGGCTCAGCAGAAGCAGGGATAGCATCTTGTAACAGAAAGTAAATGAAAAAGTGGACCCAATATTAACCTTCCCTCAGATTCTTATTAAAGCTCTGAAATGTAAAGCCTGACCTCTAGCCACCTTCTGCAAGAACTGTGTTCCCTTACAAATTCAAAAAAGCATGTAAATGTTTTATCCTTTTCCAAGAAATAAACCTTTTTACTGGTGGGAGCACTCCACTGATTCATTTAGGAGTGATTTTTATGTGGCTGCCTCTTTACTAACAATAGTAATCCAGTTCATGAGTGATACATCAAAACAACTGGAGTTAAACAATTCTCAGTCAAAACCAGATTCAGAAATGAAAAGTTAATGCATTAATCTTGGTGTAGCCCTTTTCCAATATAGGTAGGTTTAAGAGTAAATAGAAAATCCTGTCTAGCTGCTTTGTTCTATTAGATTTTTCTTTTTTTTTTCTTTTTTTTTTCTTTTTTTTTATGTCTTCCACTTCTGGAACCACAATTTAGAGTAAGTCCTTGCCAGAATGACTAGGAATTGTTTTGCTCAAAGAACTGTAAAAGCTAGTGAAGTGAATTAATTTCAGTGGTCTCCTAACAATGTCAAGGTCATCATCTCTTAAAACTGTGGACAGCTGAGGCTCAGCAGAGCAATTTCAGCCTTACTGAAGGAAAGGTGTAATTACACAGACTTATTCACTCTTAATACCAGGTGGTCTGCCTTGGGTGGAAAGGCACTTTGAGGGGTCTGCCTTCTCTAACATGCCCTGCTGAGAGAGAAGAAAGTGAGTGATAAACAGAGAGAGGCTTGCAGCATTGGATCATCATAAAAGCTAACTCCTTAGGACAAACTTCAGCAAAATGTTCAATGCAATCTGCTTTATTCTCATAAATAGCTTTACTTACCAGGACCCACAGTCAGATCTCATTGAAAACCAGGATCAATGCTAGTGGAGCCAACCAGCAATAAATTAGGCATTAATTTTCATGGCCCTGTGTTCCTGCCTTGCTTGTGTTTTGCACATCTCTGTGTCCTGCCCTCCCTTCCCTTCACAGAGTATTGATGTGAGGGGAGAAGCAGATCACAGCTACTGTTTATTAGAATGCCTCTATTCATTAAGTTGTTATTAATAGCAGCATCAAGCTGTTGTTTTTACCAGCAGATCAGTGCTCACACAACAGTGTCACTCACTCATGGAACTCACTCTTGCACTCCAGCATCTGCCTTCCGGCAGGCAGCCCCTGCAGTGTGCTGCTCACAGTTGTGTTTGTTGGTTCCTGTGTGCACCAATTCAGCCAGCTCTTGGTATTTGGGCTTTCTCAGCTCCTGCAGAGGGATGTTGGCCCCCAGAGCCTACACATCCCCATGGGACTCACTCAAAGACAGCTCCTGTGTGTAATTTTCATCTCCTTCAGGCATGCTGTTCCCTGGTAGCTATTTCTTTATCCTAATGCCTTGGGAAGGCTGAGCTAGAACAGAGGCTGGACAGAGCTAAAGAATAAAGCAGGGATTGAGTCAAAGGATCTCCTCCATGGATGCCCTTGGGCAGCACCAGAGCCCAGCCAGGGCTGCACCCAAGATGACCCAAAATGGCCCCAAAATGCCCAGCCGGGCACGGGGTCTCTTCCTGGGATCAGTTCTGCTCCATTGGCACCTTGCAGTTCATTGTCCCATCCCAGCTTTAGCCCAGGCACTCCCACCCTGCTTGTTTTTCTCTCTCCAGCCCACGGGGTTTGTGCTCTTGGGCTGAGATTTGGATCATCTGTCCTTGGTGCCCAGCTGGAGCAGGAATTGTTTTGTCTCCCTGCTCTGTGCAGAGCTCACCATCCCATAATGTGAAGCTCAGGACTACACACCACAGCAGCACAGAATGTAAAAAATATAAAAGCTAAAACCTGAGGCATCACTAACAGTCCCTGTAGGCACTATTGACACAAAACTGACACACAGGGGGACTTTATCACACCTGCAGTTTTTAAACTGCAGGTTTAAAAAGATAGGTTCCCCTTTCCTCATTTGTCCTCAGAACTCTGTAATCTGGAAAGGAATTCTATATTTGTTATTTATAGGCCAGGTTGGATGGGGCTTTAAAGCATTAAGGTTTAATGAAAAGTGTCCCTGCCCATGGCAAAGGGGTTGGAATTAGATTTGCAGCTAGATGATCTTAAGGTCCCTATCAACCCAAACCATTCTATGATTCAAAAATATGAAGAAAATTTTTAAATATCTCAATTTTTATAAACAAGAAATATCACAGTATAAATCAAAACAAAATTACCTTTGCCCTCAAATAATTGGCATACGTTGCTTTTGCCAACACTACACAAATCTTTGTCCAAGACAAGATTCATGCAGACTGTTGCATGCAGATCCATTTGTGGGTTTGCCTTTGCTACACTGGATACTGAATATTTCCTTTGAGGGTGTGAGCTTTTTCAAAAGAAGAGGTAGATGAGGGGCATATCATGGATGCAGACTGAAGAGTAAAAGATTCTGCCCTCTGAAGAGTCAAGAGAGAAAAAACCTTTGTAGGTTTTTTCCAATTTGGAAAATTGGAGGCTTATTCCTCCAATTTTCAGGTGCTAATCCCCACTCTTTCTCATTATTTCCGTTCTCCTGTTCCATCCTAGACCAAATAGGAGCTGCAAACTTATACCTGGTTAGATTTAAACATACAGAGGTATCAGGTATAATGTACCACAGATGGAGGTATCCAAAGCATCTCAAACATTCTAGCCTAAGATACTCCACTGGGTGTAGCCATGTGTCTGCATCAGCTATCTCTGATTTTAACAGATTTCAAAAAAGAAATATGGGAATTGAATCCTTTCACAGGGACATTGAAAAGCAAATTTAAAGGTACAGTGCAGTGAAGAGGGTATGTTTCAGGGAGACATCAGCATTGTTATAAACACACACCTGTGAGGGATGACACAAATCCCTGTGCTGGTTTGATGACCCTGTCCTCTCTGCTGCAGATCTTGTCTCTGCCACCCAAACAGCCACGATCTCCTGTGGCAGGGGCTAGGAAACTGCTGCTCCCTGTGACACAGCACCAAGACATCCTGACACCTGTGTGCACCACGTTTGCCTCTTCAGATTCTCACTATTCTTCTCACTTTCTCCCGTTGCCTTTAACAACTGCCTTCCCACCCCCTTTGGGGCCACGGAGAAGGCAGGCGAGTGTAAAATCCCATTAATTCATGCACGCATGCACAGGCACACAGGCAGGCACAGCTGTTGCTTCATAAATCAATAATAATACTCAGAAAATACAGAACTGGTTTTGATGGATTGGGCCAGCACTGAGTCACAGCTTTGACAACCCATGGTTTTGTGACAGGAGCCTCCTTAGCATTCCTCGGATGAAACATTCTTGCTGACAGTCCTTGTGATCCTGGAGTGATACTTCAGAATTTAATAATAAGCAAAGTCCCTCTCCAAAGCAGCAGATTAGTCTCTCTTATTTCCATTATCAATTGCTTCCTCCCACTCCCAGGAAAATTGTTTTGTTGTGTTTTCGAATGAGTCCATTCCACAGACAAGGCTGTGCCATTTGTGCAATGAGAATCAGTTATGTAAAACTGGAAGGTTTTTTTCAAAAGTTAACTCTGTTTTCTCTTGGCTTTTCATTTGTTTGTTTGGGTTTTGTTGTTTTTATGATTTTTTTTTTTAATTTAACATGAAGCATGTCAATATTCAAATTTTAATTACAGGAGATGCTGCATTAAAGATCATGTTGTTAATAATATAACTGCACATATGCAGGGTTTTGACTGCTGAGACAGGAAGAAAATGAGAAAACAGCTTATTTTTTTAATGGAGGTTGCTACCTCCATCTTTCCCATCTTTCACTTTACCCCAATTATCAAGTGTCACTCCACCCCTCCAGCCATACATTCACCCTTCCTGTCCTTTTAGCAGCCTTCTCTCTCTCAGCCATTTCCCTTTCTTTCTCTGATTTCTTTGTTTAAATCTTAGAACCATGCAGTTCATCTGCCTTCTCTGGTTTCCAGTCCTATTGTTTCAGTGCTGCCTCATCTTGTTTCCTCCCTCTTCTGCATCCGAATGTACTTTCCACATTCCCAGCACACAGCAGCAAGGCAGAGGAACACAGAGCCACTTATCAATTTTTATTTTTATCTTTTTTTCACGCAGAACAGAGAAAGGAGAAGCCCAAGATCTATCTTTTCTATAGCCAAATAACTCAATGGTGTGGGATGTCCACAAACAAATAAGCCATTAACTATTGATTTCTCCTAAGTGATATCCTCCTACTATCCTCCCTCCACAATTGTTTTCTGTGGGCTCTCCCTCCTTCAGTGGGATTTTGGGCTCTCTGGATTTTTACCTAGATGTCAAATAATTCAAAAGTGTAAAAGAGCTCAGTGCTTTTTAACATTTTACTGCAGCAGTGGTTTTAAGAAAAAAATAATGTTTGTTCAGTAAGCAAACACATGGTGGATGTGAGGTGGCATAAAAGCATCAGGAAAATCAAATAGAACAGGGGAAACAATATTTTCCTGTGGGAGAGGAAAATAAAAATAAGATAAGCTCAGACAAAAGTCATCTTTTCATTTTGTTTTGCTTCATAAATTTATGCCAGGATAAAATATGTTGAATTCTCTATCTTGATTTTGACTCACCCAAGCAATTGTTGAAACAAAGTGCCTCGAATTGACTATTTTTCATTTATTTCTTTTTGAGTGTCTTCAACAATAGTCTTGATTACATATTTTTCTTCAAGTATTTCAGGTTTTCTCTGCCATAACAAAAACCTAAACCCCTGACAGAGATAAGCATATGGTGCCACTGATCTTGCCCTGCTATTCCAGGTTGCTCTGAGCCCCTGGGGATGAAATCAGGACACATCCAGGATTTTCAGATCACTGCCTCCAGCGTTTTCCGTACCCTCAACATGGACATGTTCGCCTGGGAGCCCAGGAAAGCCCGCCTGGACAAGCAAGGCAAAGTTAATGCCTGGACCTCCGGCCACAATGACCAGTCACAGTGGTTGCAGGTAAATTTTCACGTGGATTTTCCCAGTTGTTTGTCTTCTTTGTGTTTCAGACATGGGGATGGTTCTCTGGATCAGTTTTATATTCAAATTCTCCTGTTTCTGGCTGTAACCCTCCCAACTCTGCCGCAAGCTCTGAAAGCCCAGCCTATCTTCATGGTTTTGTGGTCACAGCTGCAGGAAAATCTAGTAGGGGATGCCTCCACTAGCCCCAGTTTTCCTTTGTTAACGAGCAAAAAGAGTGGTTGCAGATCTGATTCACTGAATTCCCCTCATTTGTTGAGAGAGATGAGTTTATTTTCCTCCCTTCTACCCCTCCCAGGCTCCCTGGAAAAGCGTATTTACTTTCAGCTCTGTGCACCTTAGCGAATCCCGCGCGTAGAAATTATCTTTGTCTAATTGAGGCTGCCCAAAATTACCTTCTGACAGGACTCTGGAGCCAGCAAGACTGATTCAGCCCCTGAATCCATCATAAACCTGTGCACAAGAGTTGTTTTCAGCCCAGGAGTGATTCATACAACTCACTAATGTGAGAGATTTCAATAAATCACCCGTGTGGAAGCTTGTTTGACCAGCCACTGACACATTTACATTTTTTGAACTGTTGAAAATAGCAGTGTTTTCAGTCAGCTGCCACTTTGCAGTGCAGCTCTCAGTGGGAAGCCTCAATAGCACCAGACATGGCTACTAACCCCCTGCAATCTCTCCACTTATAAATTATGACATATTAGCCTTTTTTGCCTACAGCTGCTAAGCAAATTAGGAATATGATTGCTGTTCTTTTTCTCCCAAGTTTACACACTTTCCATAAAAGGAAGGAGAAATTGCCCTATCTATTTAACTTTGGAATAGCTGGAGATCCTGAAATCTGCTGAAATTCTTTTAGAGCAGCATGTTGGAAGAGCAGTTAGTAACTTCTGGAGAGGATGAACATTTTATTGCTGTGTTTTATGGTGGAGAAGCAGATGAAAATGTTTTTCCACAGGAAAACAGGTGGTTTCATCATATTTTCACCCCATCAGTCAAACCAAGGGTGTGCAGAGGCTCTACAGAAATTTCCTGTTGTGTGTTCTTGCTCCTGTGGATGACAGTGTATTTTCAATTAACTACAGATGGCAAGGGGCTGCATAGTTAATCCCTATACTTTCAAATTTTTCAGGCTGTTATAGTCTTTCTACATTTGAATTTACCTGAACCTGCAATTTTCATCTTATCACTTGCACTGTCTCTTCAAGTCTTTGAACTATAAGGAATAATTTTTATTGTCTGGTCAAAAAGAAAGTTGTGAAGAAATACTCATCTTTTAGTTAGTTTTTCATGTATTGAGTTCAACAATTCCACAGGAATATTAACAATCTACCTTTTCCTGAAAATCATTATACATAATGATATTTCCTCAAAAAAGGATCCTAACATTTCATGTTTGGGAAAAAAAAAAAAAAAAGAAAAAAACCCCACCAAAACTAAACCCCAAGAGGCATTAAATTCACTTGTTTTTTTTAGTGCTTAAGGTGGTCATTACCTTCTGCTACACGCTGCTTATTCTGAATTCAGGGCATGACTAGAGACAGTCTCATATGCTTCCAGTGTAGGTAATGATTCTGTAACAGAGATATGTCTATCATTTGAATTCATCTTTTCATTCTTGTTCTCCCTGCTGGTAGCTCTCTGTGGGTTTTTTGGTGGTTTTTCTTTTCCTTAAAACGCAGAGCATTATATTGAAGCCTTACAACACATTGACTGAAAGGTTTATCATCCTGCTGCTGCTTCCACGGAGTTCAGTCAAAACACATTTGTAAGGGAAAGAGTGTGAAAGCAAATGTGTCTGCATGCCCTACTCTCTCAGCCATTTCACAAAGAATTAAGCCCAGAATGAGGATTCCATGGTACCCTGAAATGGGCTTAAAGCCAGACATTTAGCCCAGACTTCTGGATTTTGCTGAAGTAGCTGGCTTACCAATATCATATTTGCCATGTCAACTTTACATGCCTTTTGAATCTTCACAGGTCTTTCTTGCTTTAAGTTTTCTGATTTTCTCGAGAAAGCCTGAAAAAACAGGGACAAAGCCTGCTGATGGCTTGTAGGATCATTGCTGGGATGTGTGGATGGCTTGAACAGATCTGATCTGACTAAATGTCATTGTTGGGGTATCCTTGCCTAAACACCATGGCTACCAGCAGTTTAAAAGCTGGTGTGCTGACATCCATCTCAGAGCACCTGCTGTGATGTTTGCTGAGAGGTGATGTTTGAATCATGCATCAAATGCTACTTGCACTTTTGGATGAACTCTAGAGATAAATTCTCCTCTCTCAGGAGCTGGGACTGTTTTACTCAGTTTTCCCTTAGAAAAGATAACTCTGAATCTCCTACGTATTCTAAAATACAGCCATTACAATTAAGCTCTTTGGTTTAAAGTGTTTTGGATTGCTGCATTCATAATTTAGAAATATGAAGTATTTTGTGTCTCCAGGCACAGAATGAGTATATTTGGGGACAAAATACTCACCTTAATCATGCTGCAGTTATTGAAAATCTGCTGTGACTTAGACTCTACAAGCTACAGATTGCACACATAACATTTATTTACACAAAACACCACCATTAGCAAGGAAAAAAATGTATTTTCTTGACATGAGGGGAAAGTTAGGTAGATGACATGACTAAAATTGTACTTTTCTAGCTGTGTCATAAACTTGGGGCTGAATTCCCCACATGCTTCCTCAAAGATACCCTTGTCATTCCCTTGAAGAGGATGCTGCAAGTTTTTTGAGTGCTCAGGCTCCTTCTGGACACCATCCAGGATTGCTCTTCCATTTGGTCACCCCACTTACCATTTCTTCACTTGTTTGGCATTAAAAGATATGATGGAGAACTCCCTGCCTTATGCCCAAAATGAGGCACTGAGGCTGTAAAGATTATTTTTAAAAGTGCAACTGATGTTTCAAATGCTTGGGAAATGTTATTGTAAATACATTTTTGCCACTCCATATCTCATTTTCCTAGCTGAGGGCATAACTCAAAATAATTAACATTTTTGTCAAAATCCATGCTCACTCTACTACTAATTTTCTGCTGTTATAAATTGTGAAATCAGAGCAGCAGTTTAAACTCCCTTTTCTTTATTTACTGTTAGTTATATTCTGTCATGTCACTTCTTTGGTGTCTCCAAACACCTGGAGCTTTCTCCTCCCACTCAACCATCCCCTCTGCATAAATTGTTTTGTGTCTTGTCCTAGTCCTGACTTTGCAGCCAAATCAGGGTATTGTCAGTATTTTATCTTAAAACTGATGATGTGTTGGGTTTTTTTGAAGGCAACAGCAATGTCAAATTACAATATTTCTCCTGCTGATTGTGGAACCAGCTAAGCACTATTAGAGAAAAAGCAGTTGGTGATAAACTGTTGGAATATTGGCAGAGCAACTGTTATACCTACATGCTCTAAAAATGTGGTGATTGCCAGTGGTATAATAGATTTGGGTTGGGTATTTTCCTGCCAAGCTAATCTCCAGTATTAGACAATATTACTGGGATTCTTTATCAACGCCATTAGATTGTCTCAGAGCTGCAATCAAATTATTCTTTCAGTTTAATGCAAAGCCATCTTTTTCGCATCAAAATGCCTCTTGTTTGAAAACAAAGGCAAAATTGCATTCCAAATAATTATCCTCTTTTCGTTATATGTATAAAATGCATCTCTATCATCCATCATGGTATTCATCACTTATATTCATTTATATTTATATTCATTTTCTAGCATTTATTTCCAGTGTTTAAGCTTCCGAGTGATCAAATCAAGAGGTTTTTTTTAAAAGCTAAGCCAAACCCAGCTTCTATTCTTTTTTATAGACTAGTTTCCAGAAGTGGAAATATGTTTTTACTCTGCCAGCCACAAAGAAAGATGGACAATTAACTTAAATTATAAGAGAAATTTTTGAACCAGGAAAGTTATATGAGGTGACTCCTTTTTTTTAATATGGGAAGAGAACATTATTTTCAATCTAGCATTGATTATCTCAATTTGTTTCAATGCTGGCATTCATCTGAAAAATAAGGAATTTTTTTTACTCTCTCACATGGTATTTTCTTCTTGTCTTGTCTGTTATTCCACCTGATTCTTTTCCCCCTTTTTTTTGATGTAACAATCTGTTCATTTGCAATGAATTCTGAAAAATCTTTCTAGATAAAAAAATCACTATACCATAGCAAGTCAACAACTCATCTGGAGATCTGTTCAACAACTCACAAGGAGCAAACACTGTGGATTGTTTAATTTTCTTTTGACAATTAGTGTCATTAGCAAAACATATATTAATACCAGTACTGGTTAAAGTAGACAAATAAGAGATGTATATGTGGCCTGTAGTTTAATTGTTTTAACAGCCACACTGAGTGAAAAACAAAACAAAACAAAACAAAACAAAAAAAAAAAAAAAAAAAAAAGAAAAGAAAAAATAAAATAAAAAACCAAACCAAAATCCCAGAAAATGCTTAGCAGCATCTTAATTAAATAAGGGCTTGGAAGACGCAAAATTGGAATAGGATTAAATGTTCATTTAAGACCAATCTGGTAATTAACATAATGAGGAAATTGCATGACTTCTGGAAGGGTTGGATTGCTAAGCCATGCATCGTGAGTGGGCTTGGAGAGACAGGGTGTTCTGTGGGAGCTGTGAACTGAAATATATCACATTATAAACAGAAGACACCTGTATTTCTCTGCAGCTTTATTAAAAACCACTAGGCTATGAAAGGAATCCATGCTCTGTACAGAAACAGCAACAAAATTGGTCTCTGGATCTCCAGATGCAAAGCTGCTGCTGGTTTTTTATTAGAATTTCTCACTGTTCTAAAGTTCTTAGATTTCAGATAACAAAATGAAAATTGTGTGGAGATCAGCCTTTTTTTTGTGCTTTCTATTGGGATAAAGAAAATATATTTACAGTCAGTATTGACCATTTTATCTTTCCAATGCAAACACATCTCTTTTCTGGCACCTGTCACTTCTACTTGAAGAACTTCATTTGGACACTGGGTTTTGGCACCTCCTTGCTCTTGTGCCTGCCTTGATGAGTGGCTTCACAGGATCATACTCTGTTTCACACAGCCTGGTAGCTCACAGGATGCATCTCAAGGCAGGTTGGGAATAAATTATTAACACAAATCTTTCCCACTCTTTGCCAGAGACTTGCTACAGATAAATTTTCCTGCAAAAAAAGCAGCCAGTGGTAGGATAAGGTAATAATGGACAAAGAGCTCTGAGCGATTTAGTCAAAGACAAAAGATGAAGACTGATGCCCACTTCTAATTTTCACACTGCTGAATGTACTGACTTTGTATTGCCTAGGCTGGAATCTTAAACAGGTCACTTTATTCACTTCTTCAATTGCCCATAAACCATAGCCTTAGTTTTGCTACTAGATGGTCACTATTTGCTTTTAGGACAGTGTGCAACTCAAGATGACAAGATGAACAAAAAGCTTTTTTCCTTTCTATTTATTTTCTTTTTTTTTTTTTTAATCTTTTTATGTTGCCAATCTGTTTTTAACAGTGCTAACAAAGACGTACTTTACAGAAATTGTATTAGGAGTCATGCCTTGATTTCCTACTCACAGTTGTCTTCCAGCAGTATTTGATGGCCATTCCAGGGGTCGCACTCTAACTCAGTTTTTTCCCTAAATCATTTCAAATTAAATGCATTATTCACATTAATAATGCTACTAAATTGTGCATTTCAGCATTGCCCTTCCTAAATTGCTTTTGACTTTGCAAAGCTTTCCTGTGCAATTCATTTTAGGGAAATGTTTATAGTAGTAATTGAATTTAAGCCTAGAAATTAAATAAGGCAGCATAAAATCTTGGTTTATTTTGCCTTTTAAATGCTTTATTTGGGCTGTATTCTATCATTTAGGTAGCAAAGTCTGAAGCATCTGTAGAATCATTGATTTTACTCTGGCAAAATACAGAGGGATTATTAGAAGGACAGAGTATAGGAGATCTCTGTTGCAAGTTGTCCAGGAAATAGGCATCAGACAGACACACCATGATTATATTCCATGAGAAAAAAATTGTGTGATGTCACCTTCCTAGAATCATAGAAGCATCAAGGTTGGAAGAGACTTTTAAGATCAACCAGACCAACCATTGATCCAGCACCACCACCTAAACCATTAAATCATGAACAGGAACAAAGACCCTGTCTGAGCTGTAAATTAGCTGTGGATAAGAGTTTATAGTAGAAAAATGTTGTGTTTGAGAGTCCTGCTCTGTTCCCTGAATTATATTCCCAACTCTCTCTCTGTTAAGCCTTCAGTAAAAACTAAGGGGTTAAATCAGTGCTCCCAAGCCTGCCTTTGACACATAACAAATCCATCATCACTAACCAAAATTACTTGGGAAGTTTCCCTAAGCAGTGGAATCCTGCGAGAGAGAACTGTCAGCTCCCTGACTGACTCGCAGCTTTTCTGTGAGTATCACTCCCCTGCAGATGAAAGTTAAATGGAGTAATGACCCATTTCCTATTACAATAACAGGTTTTGATCTTGCCTCAGAAAATCTGGGAGTGTAAGCAAAAACTGCCTGGTTGTTGTGAATTTTGATGTACACGGGATCTGAGGCTGAGGCAGTTTTTTTTGTTGCTGTGTGTTTGCAGTGGGGATGTTGGTGTTAGGTGAATAGCAGCACCTTCTGAAAACACAGAGCATGAAATTTTAATGAAAAGATGTTAGTTTTCCATTGTTTTAAATTCTTGCCTGTTTTACCAAGCTATCATTTCCACTGTCTTGAAATAATGTTTTGTCTCAATTTGTGAAGCAGAGGCATATTTCCCTTGCACTCCCTTAAAAAAATAAAATAGCTAAGCAATTGTTTAGGTAAGAATACAGGAAGAAAGGGTCCAATTGTGTCTCTTATCCGTGCCCTCTTTTTCCATGGTGGTGCTTCAAAATAGCATCCACTTTTTCCTAATAAAATTGTTTGTTGCTTTTGTAGCTGCCCCTGAATTGGTTTTTTGACTCAAGCAGAGTTGGTTACAGTTTTTTCATCTGAAAATGATAGAGAGAAGCAAAATGACATTGTCAAGGTCAACTATCTTTAAGAAGCAAAAAAAAACCTGATGTAAACACAGATGAGCCAAAAAGCCAGAGCCTGATGAGGATGAAAGAATGGAATGGAACTGCATCTAGCTCTGTTTTCCAAGAATGTGATGCTTTATTACCTGGGATATGATATTTTTATTTGCCCTGCAAATATTACTTTTTGAATAAGCAAGATACTTAATATTTCCTTCATGTATCTGTCAGCATCTCATGAGTAAAATATACAAGGGTCAAGGAAATCTGTTCTTTTCTGAATATGACTCAATTTTACATTCTTTTTATGCCACTTTGAAAACACAGTGCATGAAGCTTTATTGTGAGATTCTGGTTGACTTCAGAACATTTTTTGTTCAAAATCTGCTATTCATTTTTGTATTCTGTTCCCTGCATAAAGAGCACAGGAACAGATTGATTCCTCTCTTGTCAAATGAGGAACAGAGATGGCATCTTTTTAGCTAAGTAAATAATGAAATTGAGACACAAACACAAAGAAGTGGTGGAAAAGGAACTTCAAATTAATCTAAATTTGAAGGCAGCAGAACATTTTGCATCTTTCTTCAGAGGAGAGGGAAATGTGCTTAAAACCAGGCTGACATTTACCTAGCAGTAAGCAGAAAATGAAATTGTCATATCTCAGCCTGTTAAAGCATCACATAAAGTAGATATGAGCATTTCCCAGTTTGTCTCTGAATCTTAACCTATTCATCGGTTTCATCATGTATTTTTCTCTAACACCCTACTCAGAGTTAAGTGTTGATCCAAGCAGAATATTTGGGGTTTTTTTTGTTTTATTTTTGATTTCCATGTTAACGTTAAGTCAGGTGTGTCTCTACAGCAATGTGCTGTGCAAGACCCTCTTTGCACTCTAGTTAATAACATTCTTCCTGCTCGCTCCTCAAGTAAAGCAAGAGCAGTTTCCCTGTCAGAAAACATGACAGAAAAGAGAAAATCTCAGCAGAGAAGACTTTAAAAGGGAAATCACTGTAGACACTGAAATACTGCAACTAAACATTTCCCCAATTATCTGGGTCCTGTTCAAGAGCACCTTGAGACTTGTAATATAAAGTATCACAACAGACTTTCATCAGAATTTCCTCACTGTGGTTTTTTTGGCTTGTGTTTCTATACATCTACTCACTCAGCAGGCGTAAAAATATAAATAGAGACTTTTTATTTTTCAGAACATAGCTGTGTTTTTTAGTATTATAATTCATTTATGACATTAGGACAGAGCTGAGAGGATACCTGAGTTGACAGTGCTCATACTTACATTTGATATTTTTCTCTAAAATAAGCCAGAAAAAAAGGTTATTTTAAAGCAATACAAGCTTTGAAAGTTAGTCCTTAGGATTACAAGAACTTCCTGCTTAATTATGTAGTATACATAACCAAGCCTTAATTGCTTTTGTTGCTGGAGTGATCTCCTTAGAAGCTTCATGTTTAATTAACTACAAGATATATTAATCCTATTTCAAGCCATCCTTTCTTTGTTGTATAATTAAGCAGAAAAGTATTTTCACAATTAGGAATTAATTCTATATATAGCTAGTGAAAATAAAGCACCTCTGTAAAGAAGACACAGGTCTGTTTTTTCCAATGACAGAAGTAAAAATATGTAGACACACCTTAATGGGTTATCTTTGTCAAGAGGTAATGAGAGTTACAACACACCAATAAAATTTTCAGCTAAGAATTATTAAGAAGAAAACTATCAGAATATCACCTGAAGACCTCACTGCAGATGGCTAATGACCTCCCTTTGGCAGCATCAAAAATTCAAAGGCTTGATATGTTATTTATAAATATTGGAACAGACTCTCCCTGCACATTTCTTTACCTGAATTAATTTTTCTTGACTTTGAGGTGTTTTCCGTTTGTCTTATTTATACTTTGGCTGTGCTATCTCAAATACTGCTGCTATAACACAGGATAAAAAAATTATTATCAGTACAGTTTTGTACTTTGCTAAAGAATCGTGAGCATCCTCAACTTTTAGAAGCTTCAATAGCACGTTGGAGCAGAAGTTAAGATTTGTCCTTTTTTTTTTTTAAGAGGGGCAGAGGTAGCAGAGAGCTTTGGCTGATGCAGTTTAACAGAATGAAAGAAAAAAAGGAAGATTTTTAGGGGGTGTTAATCTGACTCACTAGCTGCTTTACACGATGATGCTGATACTCCAGACCTTACTGATCAGCTGAGTTTGTGTGGGTGCCTCCATGAGGGCCCAAGGAGAAGCCTGGATCCGCCATGGGCTGGGCTGAGCAGAGCGAGCAGCACAGGAGGAGTCCTGGGTGTACTGTGGGGCACAGCTGGGACCCCAAACCCTGTGCTGGGCTGGGACCCCAAACCCTGTGCTGGGCTGGGACCCCAAACCCTGTGCTGGACCCAGAGCCCAGAGCCCAGAGCCCAGAGCCCAGAGCCCAGAGCCCAGAGCCCCGTGCTGAGCCCA
>JANIJU010000003.1:4481310-4537446 GCA_025504685.1 Leucosticte australis | reverse complement strand
GCCCAGAGCCCAGAGCCCCGTGCTGGGCCGGGCCCAGCGTGGGCAGCAGGGCAGGGGGGATTCTGCCCCTCTGCCCCTCAGTCAGAGCCCACCTGCAGAGCTGCCCCAGCCCTGGGCCAGCCCAGGAAGGAGCTGGAGCTGCTGCAGCCAGGCCAGAGGAGGCTCCAGGATGGGCAGAGGGATGGATGGAGCAGCTCTGCCGGCAGCAAAGGCTGGCACAGCTGCCACTGCTCCCCCGGGCAGGAGAAGCTTTGGGCTGAGCTCAGGGTGGCCTGGCAGGGCCCGAAGGGGCTGCAGCAAAGATGGACAGAGACAATGGCCAAGGGCTGCAGGGACAGCCCCCAGGGAATGGCTCCCAGGGCCAGAGGGCAGGGCTGGCCGGGATCTTGGCAATGAGGAATTGTTCCCTGGCAGGGTGGGCAGGCCCTGGCACAGGGTGCCCAGAGCAGCTGGGGCTGCCCCTGCATCCCTGGCAGTGCCCAAGGCCAGGCTGGACACTGGGACAGGGGAAGGTGTCCCTGCCATGGCAGGGGTGGAATGAGCTGAGCTTTAAGGCCCCTTCCAACCCAAACCATTCCATGCTTCATCAAAGACAGCCTCGTTGTTTTCAGCACCTCTCACTGAGGTTCCTCATCCTCCCCAAGAGGCCCTGTGGAAACACCACCATTTCCTCCTGTGTGAGTTGCATCTTGACCCTTGCACAGTGACGGGGATGAGCCTCAGCCCCAGGTGAGGAGTGTGGCATTTGCTGGGTCCCCAGGATGAAGGAGGATTTGAGAATCTGACTCCATGTTCTTAGAGGGCTAATTTATTATATTATGGTATTATATTAAAGAATGCGATACTAAGGAATAAGAAAGGATACAGACAGAAGGCTACACAGAATGATCATGAAAACTGGTGACTGCTTCCAGGGTCCCAACACAGCTGGATGGCGGTTGGTCATTAAGTAAAAACAATTCACATGGAACCAATCAAACAACCACCTGTTGGATAAACAATCTCCAGTCACATTCCAAAGCAGCAAAAGAGGGAGAAGCAATCAGATAATTTTTATTTTCATTTTTCTCTGAAGCTTCGCAGCTTCCCAGGAGAGGAAATCCTGACGAAGGGATTTTTCAGAAATTGTGACAGTGACACAGGAACTCTGCACCTCAGCAAAAGCTTAGAGCACACATCAGGGGAACCTGAGCTAGGCCCAAAGGAGCTGGTGGGAGCCAGAGTGGTCTGGTAACAGAAACACAAAAATAACACATTCATCCTGCTCCTTAGACAAGCCTGGCTGTGCCTTCCATGCAGGCCTGCCTTCACTGGGATGACCACTTGACTCAAAAAACCCTCAGAGCTGTCTTAAAACACCTTCTTCTTTACTTACTAGTGCTGTGCCATTTTATTTATCACAGCATCTGCCACCAAACCTTTTATTCTTTTCACTTCCCCCCAAGTACACACACACACATATAAATTGCAGGACCACTGTAGGATTTGCTCTCCTTTCCACAACACATCAGGAGGGTTGTTTTTTATTTGAGAGGAGCTTAGAAGTCTTGTTTTCTGAGGTTCACAGCAATAATTCATAGTCCTAGAAAGTCTTTTGATATTAAAAATTAAATCTCTGTTTTATGAGAATTTAGAAGCTATTTGGGGGTTATTATTAGAGAGTCTTAACATTATTCCCATTATTTTCTTTTTTCCCCATTGTACTGTATGTAATTTTGTGTTTCTAAGGGAATATGACCCTGTAAATAGGAGCAACATGATTTTTTTTTACTAATTTTAATGTAATTTTCCATTCAAAATATACATCATAGACAAAATACAAATGAATGAAGGAAGGGTCTTTTGAGAATTTTGTATGTCTGAGTTAATTTCTACTTCTGCAGATGCACCTTTTTTTTCCATTACAGTTTTTTCAATTTTCTGATTGCATTGCACTCCACTGGAAAAATGTCATAAAAAGTTATCTGGTTTTAGTTCTAATGAAACAATAATGACACCTTCTATTAGAGCAAGAGAGGATGGGTCATGAAAGACCATGGCGCTGTAATTTTCTGACCCTCTGAAAAGTTACATTTCAAGTGGAATAATGGCATTCTGGGGTAAATGGAGCAATTGTAAATAAGTGCTGTCATGTCCAGTAGCATCTGTTTCTGTGATTTAAAAAAAAAAAAAAAAAGAATCTGTCATCTATTATGGTATCTCACTCAGAAGGTGGAAATTGTGGCTAATCAATTTGCATTGCAGTCCTCCCACACTGCACGAGCCTTCCTGTTTCATTTTGGCTGAAATGAGAACTGAACCCTGGGAATTAGGTTTTATATCTTGCATATAAAAGATATAAGCAACTTAAACTTTAATGCAGAAGAAAATAAATGAAAACATTAAAATTAATTATTCAAATTTAATCTGCTGCTCAGTTTTCCAGAGACCTGTAAATTTCATTTTAGGGTGGCACTTTATGCCATTTAGGCAATGTGGTCTTTAAAGCTGAAATAGGGACTCTGCGAGGAGCTTTCTGGACAATTTGATCATCTGTCACTTTGTGTTGTGTCGTTGCATTATTTCACAGACTAAAGGGAAGAGCATAAAAAGAAACTCAATGCCATGGCTCTAAAAAGGCATTGCTGTTAAAACATAGACCTCCTCACTGAACTGCACTTGATTTTAATTGTTGTGTAGTAGCAGGGATTAAAATGAAAAGGCAGGCAGTTCTGTTTGTTACATCAATTACTTCATCACACCAACTTTAGGACCGCATTGCTGTAGGAACTATTTAGGAGGATTTTTACAGCTCAAAAAGTGCCATTAATTGACACATTCTACAAAATGTTGGGGGTGGGGGTTTTT
This sequence comes from Leucosticte australis, assembly GCA_025504685.1. Taxonomy (NCBI): domain Eukaryota; kingdom Metazoa; phylum Chordata; class Aves; order Passeriformes; family Fringillidae; genus Leucosticte; species Leucosticte australis. Next base: position 4,534,599 of record JANIJU010000003.1, on the reverse strand, counting down.
CTTTTTTGTTTTTGTTTTGTTTTGTTTTGTTTTGTTTTGTTTTCTTGTTGATTTTTTGGTGGTGGGGGGGGTTGGGCTTTTTTGGGGGGTTTTTCTTTTTTTCTTTTTTTTTTTTTTTTTACAGAAGAGTCAATATCCAGGAGAATCAATGCCCACTTGAACCAGAGGTAAAAGTAGTGTATATTCAGATACACTACTTGTTTTCCCCAATTTGAGTCAAATCTTCTAAGTTCTCTGTAGGTACCATTAAAAAAAAATTAAAGAGCAACACAGAAAAAGTGGGCTTGGTATGCAGTAGGAAGCATTGGTCACAATATAAGAATTAGATGGTGTCACAGGAGAGTAGCAGGTGGCAGGTTTATACAAATTAAAGAAATATATTCACACTAAGAGCTCGCTCTGGTAGTGACAGTCCATACCAGCAGCCACCTATAGACTCTAAGAATTTACAAATTTTATGCTTTCTGCACCTCCTTTTCTTCTCTATACTCCCATTAGGGAATAATAAGAAACTGCCTGTTGTGGATAAAGGATGTGCAACAGGAAGCAGAGGGTTTCAACAGTCAAATTTTAGAGGCTGGTTTTACACAGAGCAGGAGAGACCAGAGAAACTCTGACAAGTGACTTTGTGGCTGTGAAAAGAAGGTTTGTGTCCAAGGGGAGGCAGGACATGATGTGATCCAGTACTTACAGGAAGAAACCTATTGCAAAGGAATACAGGGAGAGAACACACAACACTCAAGGAATTTCCTTGCCCCAAAATAAATGAAAAATGGCTAAAATGCTTCTGTCTGTGCATGTATATATATATATATATATATATATATATATATATATATATATATGTATGTATGTATGAATGAATATATTTTGCCTTTTGGATGTGGAGTTTGTTTTGGGGGATTTGTCTGGGTTTTGGTGTTTTTTGGTTTTGTTCTTGTTTTTATTTTAGATTTCTGTGCACATGTGTAGCCTGGCAATCAAAATAGTTTTCCCCACTGAGCTTGCATAACTCCATTTGCTCAGGGATAAAGTCAAAAAGACTGATTTATGGATGCTACTCTAGGTCTATAGAGCTTTCAGGCTAATTTCTACAGGATCATGTCCTGAAACTGTTGCTCTGGTTTACCATGGGACGTTTCCTGTAAAAAGATAACTTTGACATGATTCTTTACTGTGCACAAGTGTGTCTGTATTTTTCCTAAACCCCTTTTGGCAAATATAAGCAAGTCACTGGCATTCCACCTCTCAAGTCTCACTCAAAGGGAGGCAAAAAAAAAATCACCACTCTCTGGGAGACAAAAAATAAACACATTGTTGTCTCCATTGAATCTGCTGAGCTGACGTGGTTACTTTTTGTTAGGGGCCTACCTTTAACAAAATTAAAGGGTCTACCCAAATTTGTCATGCAGTATTTTTAGTTGAAGTAATTCAGGTTTGATTTTTTTTTCCCCAATATTATTGGGCTAATAATCTGAAATATGTCCCTCCACATCAATTTCAATTCTACAAACGTCATCATGCCAGCATCCCCTGAAGTTAACATACTCCTTTTCCAGACAGCCCTCAGGAAAATGAGAAAATCCTGGGGGCTGGACGTGAGGGCAGCCTGATTGTGTGGACAGATAACATGGAGCACTTGGGATTTGCTTTTAGCAGATCTGCTGGTTTCATCCATATCACGGAGCTGAAAAGTTCCCTCAGGCACTGGCAGGTGGACAAGGAGGGTGATGAGTACCTGGTGTCTGCCAAGGAGCTTCCTTATATCTTATAAATCCTCTGTGTGCATGTATTCCTCTTTTGATTCCTGCATTTTTCATCTCAAGCACTCCGCAGTATTTCCCATTTTATGGCTGACATACCTTCACCATGGAATGAATCACCTACATGGCAATTAAGCAGGTAGCCAGGAGAACGACAAATTTTATGTTCTTACCTAATAATAATTGCTTCATTATCAGTATTTCTAACCCCTTAAATTACCATTATGTGTGTTGGTGTCAAGTGATCCTCACAATATTCTTTCTTCTATGCAGTGAAATTGCACAGAGGAGCTTACACTCCATGAAAGAATTGAAAATTACTGTGTAGATAGACAGAAAATAGTTTTTCACAGAAGAATTTTGGAGAGTTACTAATAATCAATAAGATTTTAAAAGTACTGACAGTTGCTTTGATTTATACAAATGGCAATACTTTTCAGCCTGGTTTAAATGCGTAATTGGAGAACAGACAAGATGCTGGTAGCAAAATATGTACAAAAAGCTTAATTTCCTGTAACATCCAAACATGGTTTTGGCACATTGATGAGTAAGTAACCAAGGCATGGACCATAATTGGCTCTGTTCACTACAGATGTTAGCTGGGTGAAAAAATAGAGACTAAAAATGTGAGTGCAACAAGACCCTCAATTTTTGCTGTGATAACTCTCAAGATTCTCTTGCTGGTAACAGGGGGTGAAAGATTTTGCACCCTGGTCGAGGTGAAAGCGCTTTGTGTTAGGTTTCAGCAAGTAACAAAAATGGGTGATTTAGGCTAAAAAGTGGTGAGGGAACCCTGGATTCTTGGCACTGCATCATAGCAATAAAAACTGCTGCAGTTGCTGTGAGGAACCTTACAGGGAGCATAAGAGGCACCATGAAACTGGCATGGAAATGAGAACTTGTCCACCCAAAAAAGAACAAGCAGGTTGTCTCTGTTGTCTCTTCTTGTTATCATGTGAAGGAGGAGGAATGTTACCTGCAAGATATGCTTTCCTAGGTCTGGTTTTTATTTTTACTCCTGTGGTGGTTTAATTTGTACAGCAGATCAATGGATATTGCATGGGTGGTACAATTTAATGCTTGAAGGAATGTTTAGATACCCTACTTTAGAACTCAATGTTTTTGTCATATGTGATTTTTTTGCCAATTATTGTACAGGTTTCCAAATTAGCACATATGTTCAAAAATATACATTTTTACTGATTTCACAGAATCCCAAACTGGCTTGGGTTGGAAGGGACCTTAAAGTCCCATTCCACCCCCTGCCATGGCAGGGACATCTCCCACTATCCCAGGGTGCTCCAAGCCCCAATTTGAATCACTGCCAGGAATCCAGGGGCAGCCACAGCTTTTCTGGGCAAAACAAATAATCTCAATTATAAATTACATATATACATAGACCAATAACTTCAAATATTTTTTAAAAAAAGCCAAAATACTTGTAAAAATATTTACCCTTTCATAGTGAAGCCATCAGTGCATTTGCATTTTATTTTTCTGATTTTTTTTATGCACACTTAAGATGAAGTATGCTGCAAGACCTAATGAGCTGTTCTTGATTAGCTGCATCACAAGGGGTGAAGTGGTGACTTGTTTTTGCAGGATCCATCTGAAGCCTCACATGATGTTCAAACCCATTGATCTGAACCAGCACGTTAGATTGGATGTTCTATTGCAGTCATGCACTGGTCACCCTGCCAGAATAAAAATTAAATCAGAATTACCCAGGGGTGGTAATGTTGTCACTAATGGTGTCTGTATTTCTTTTCAAATTCATGGGGAGATTTTGCTCAATAGCTGTAATCCACACCTTTGCACTGCTGTCTACTGTGCCAAAATTGTGGGATTTAGTGAGCTGATAAGAGTATCCTGAGGTGCATATTGATTTTATAATAGAAGTGTGTCACTTCCAAGACAAAAAAGGGCAGAATCTTTTAAACATTTTTCCGATTAAAAGTATCACTGGTACCAGACTAATGTTAACTTAAAAATTCAGTCAGTCACACTACAGAAATATCCAGTATAGCCTGGATATTTCTGTAGTGTTTCTTATTTCCTACCTGGAAAAATAATTCAAATAAAGATAACTGCTGTCTTGAAACAGCAGAAGCCTGACTTGTGTTGTCAACATCCTGATCTAATTTTCTTATGGATGTTTCATCCCCTTAAAACAAGCAGAGGTTTGCATTTACACGCCTTTGCCACCTCTCCTCCTGCCTCCCATGGTTCAGCCACCTCAGTGATACCAGATTTGGAGGTGCAGGATTTGCCAAAACCATAAATATTCTGCATCCATATGCATTTAGCATTTATACATCAAGAAAGAACCAACTTATGAGACTAGAGAAGCTTTCGCATTAACTCAAATTTAATGTCAGGGAAACCAATTACAGAATGTTGCATGATAACTGCTCTCTCTTTGTATTTGTTACTTTAATGACCAAATGCAGTTTTATGTATTTAATCCCTGGTTGTGTCAACACATTCCTAACCTGTATTTAAATTCAGGTGGGTGCTTCAAGTAATCAGCTGTCTGTGGGATGGTTTATGGTGGTGAACATGCTATGAGTTACATTTTAAGCAGTAAGCCAAAAATAATGAACAGCACTTTTTAAATACTTTCCTTTAGGAAGTAGTGAGCTGGTTTTATGCTACAGTGGAGTAAAAATAAATAAAAAAATCAAAGAGTTTAATTTTTAAGATAACTAAGCAGATTACAAGATGGATGAAGAGGTCAAGGTGACTGCATGGCTACCCTTCAGTAGTAAAACAGTTTTGGAAACAAATTATGAAACAAATAGTCTGATGAGAATACTCCAAACTGGGCAGCTGTGGGAAGCTTAACCTTTATAATTTTTGCCTGCCACTGGTGGTGTAGCTGCTGCAACAGCTCCCAGCATTGTTCCAGGCAGTGGAACAAGAGACAAGCAAGGCTAATCTGTGTGCTTGTGGGAACTGAGAGAGCAAGACACAGCACTTTCCCCTCTGGAGCCCATGAAAGCCACACTAATTTAAAATTAAAGGCAGAAGAACTTTTGTGTCTCACGGTTCCTTGCATCAGTTTGTGGGAAAGAGTCAACCTGAAACGTGGATGATCTACCTACAGTTTTTTTTTAGTGCTACTATTTCTATTTAGCCTTGGATTAAATTGCAATTTTTTGGGATGGTCTGGCAACACATCAGCTGTGTACATAGCTATGAATTATTTGCATGCATGCAGAGATACCCTTGGAACAAGAGTGGTATAATTTAGTGCAGATAAAATTATCAGCATTTAGGAAGGGAAAAAAACATATGTGGTATTGCTTCATATTGATTTGATACTCTGCTTAGAAAAGGCTTGGCTCCTGAAGGAGTTTGTGTAGATAAAAATATATATTGCAGAGCTCTACATTAAGTGGTACATAAAAAATACTGGCAAGTCCCATCTCATTTATTTTAATTCAGTGCTTTCTCCTCAGAAAGGTTAGTCCCATATTTCTCCGGGATCATTACATTTCATCTGCTGTGCAGAAATAAGCCTGACTTTCTCTGATATGCAGCCTGAGAAACCATAAACAAATAAAACACACTGTTCCATATGCAGAACCCTCCTTTCTGTCGCAGTGGCAAATTTAACATGCACGTGACTTAAGTGTAGCAAAGAACTTGTAGCGAAGAACAGCTTAAAGGCATTTTCAGTGCCCAGTAAAACTTTATTTGTCTTATTTTGACCCAAAATATTTTTGTTGATTTTCAAATAAGCCAGCATATGTGTTAGTAAGGGTAAGTGCATGTAAAAATGGTGCAGGAAGCAATGATAAATGGAGGCTGTTCCTACAATTTTCCAAGAAAATATTTGAGGGAGCATTGATGTGTATAACAAAAAACATATCACTTGCATGCATCAGTGAGGATGTAGCTGAGACAAGGCTTGCAGAGAAAATGGATATTCCTTATGGGGCCAGCTGATAGTCTTGCTGCCATCAACAGGAAGATCATATCCCTAATTTCCCCTACTTTCAGGAAATACTGAAACATTCCTGCTTGCCAGTGGGGTAGTGAAGGCCTACAGAAGGAAGCATCAACCTCAGACTAAATAAAAATTATGTAAATAAAAGTTTTAATATTTCACATGGGGTTTTTTTTTCATTATTAGGGAATTAATATCATCCAGTATGTCCTTGGCACCAAAGTAAAAGTTCTCAAGCTGTGGGTGTGAGCTCTTTATTATAGATGCTCAGATACAACATCCCCCACAATTTCATTTTCATTTTTTAATTATATCACCTGTATTGCATCTCCTTTGATTTCTTTGTCTCCAAGAAATTCACTTTTCCTGCTTGTGTGCAGCAATGTTTTTCTTTTTGAAATTTACTTCTACTTCCCCCTAACTGCAGTTGAATTTATTGAAAATACATTTACACCTCTCTGGAGACCATACAAATAGAAATCCCTATAGATTTCTTCCTGGCATAGGGGAATGGAGTGCTATGGTAAGGGCTGGTCTCAGTGTACAAATAACTTAGAATTTTAAAGGAAAATAAAATTAAGAAGTATTTTGGGAGGAATGCACATGTAAACTCAAGGGTGACTCCACATATCAGGAAAACCATTAGGAAAAATACCTGAGTTTTAAGTATGTATGTCTGAATATGTGCAAGTACATATTCCTCTGTATCAGTGCATGTGTGCAAATCTGTAGATGGTATAGAAATAGATAATATAGATATAAATTATGGGGATTTTTGAAGAAATTTCGAGTGACTTAGAGATGGGATCTCGGAGTTTTTTAGACGATGTGATCTATTTTTCTTATCTTCTGTATAGTCAGGAAGGGTGAGTTCGGCTTGCCTCTTCACTGCGTAGCTCAGGAGGTCACAAAACCCCTAGTTACAAGATTTTTTAAGGATTTATTGACCAATAAAACATTGTCAATAAGGATATTTATGTTTTTTGATCTAATCCTTAAATATTTTGTCTTATGGACTCACGCAACCATGTAAGTTTTCTTAGCCAATCATGTTATGGCACACAAACCTACAGTACTGTGTCCTAAAGTTCTTGTTTATCTTTGTAACTACTTTTATTTTTTCTGTATCTTAAACTCTAAAATTCTAAACTTTCTTCTTCTTAACTTCATGTGTCTCTGCTTTAAACTATAAATCCACATTCTTGCTTCTAGCATCTGAGTTTGGAAGCCTTTTCCAAGGTCCCAGATCAAATCCTGGGTTTAATTCAAAGCTTTGGCTTACAGGCCCAAAGTCCTGAGAGTTCCCTGTATTTTGGATTCCAACAATAAATGATAGAGACAGAGAGAGAAAAAGATAAAAATAGAGATGATGATAGAAATAGAGACAGACATAGAGGTAGAAGTAGAGAGAGAAACAGAGACAGAGATTGATGATACAGATTAGAAATAAACATGAGTATTTCTATCACAAAATAACATTTTTTTGACCACAAAGGACTTCCAGAACACAAAGGAGGACCCTCCAGATGTACTGAGAGAGTTCCCTCATTCAAATCTGCATTTCTCTTCCGAAACTTTGTGCAAGAAGTTCTGCCTAGGTTTTCCATCCACCCTGCATGAATAATTTGTGTAGCACCAGGGGTGCATTGTGTTCCTTGGTACCTTGTAAACCTGCGATGTTTCACCCTGCAGCCACTTAAAGAATCTCCACAGGGTTTTCCTCCCACCCAGAGCTGTCCAGAACTGGAGCCAGCTTACAACATTCTGAAATGAAAGCTCTTTCAGGATCCTGCAGGTGTTAAGACTCCAGCTGGCTCCCAGGCAATCAAAATATATCCAGGCTGCTGCTTGCAGATAATTTCACTGCCACCCCAGCCAGTGGTGCTCTCTGTGAAGTGTCCCAGGAAAATGGAAGGGATTATGTGGTTTGTTGGTTTTTTGTTGTTGCTGTTGCCTCATTTCTAAAAAAACATTGTCCATTTCAAGCGTGCGTTGCTTGGACAAGCAAAATGCATCTGCTTTTTCTTGAAGGTCCTCTTTGGCAGATGAATGTGAAGTTAAAAAATGGAAGTAAGGAAAGCAGAAAAGGTAAATTTAAAAGCATGAATGCTGGTCTCTGATTTAGCCTCTGATATTTATGCTCCTGTGCACCAGCAGGACACAGAATAATGGAATCATAGAATGCTTTAGATTGGATGAGACCCTAAAGCCCATCCAGAGCTACCCCTGCCATGGCAGGGACACCTTCCACTATCCCAGTGTCCAGCCTGGCCTTGGGCACTGCCAGGGATCCAGGGCCTGCTCACCCTGCCAGGGAACAATTCCTCATTGCTAAGATCTCATCCAGCCCTCTGACGGTGGAAAATCATTCCCCCCTGGCACAACTGATCCTTCCAAAAAGTCCCTTTCCTGCCCTCCAAGTATCTCTTTCAAACCAAAGTTTAAAATTTGCAGCCATCATATGATCATCTCCTCCACCTCTAAAATAAATCACTTAATGTAAAAGATAATATCAGCATCCACACAGCCCGATAGCATTTGTAATTCTGGAAATACAGGTAAAATACTGTCATGCTGATGTTTGCTGTGAATTTAGGAATGTTTACTTGAGCCACAGTGCCACAGGTAGGCTCACTGCTGTGAGCAAGCTACCTGCTTTCTACTAAGAAAATCAATGCTTTTTGTAGTAGATTTTTTTTTTTCCATTCTGCCCTGTTGCTCTTCATAATACAGACCATTTTCCATGGAGAGGCACAAGGAATTTCTAAATCAAGTGTTTAAAGAATCAGGGAATCACTTAGGTTGCAAAAGAGCTCTAAGATCGCCGAGTCCCACTGTCCCCCCAGCACTGCCAAGGCCACCACTGGCCCATGTCTCCAAGAGTCACATCCACATGGCTTTTAAATCTCTCCAGGGCTGGGGGATCCACCAGAGCAGCTTTTTGAGTGAAGAAATTTATCCTCATACCCAATATAAACCTGCCCTGCTGTAAAATCAAAAGCATCTGCAGGGAAAGCTTCCTCTGCCTCATGAGTAGCTTTGCAACTTAAAGAAATGCAATAAAAAAACTGGAATAGCTCACCCAGAAGCCTTGGGAGATGATCTGTGCCTTGGGGTGAGACCTGTGATGGAAAAAGATCAAGTTCACTGAGCTTCTTACTCCTTGTGAACTCAGGATCTCTGATGCCTGGGCCATACGCCTAAAGCCAAGTTTGTTTTTGGTTTTTCTTTTTTTTTTTCTGGAGCTTGTGTGAACTACCCTAGTTCTTGTTCAGGAGGTTAATCAGCCATTTTCCTGTGTGTTTTTGGCTAAAATGAAGGTGCTTTAATCCCAGATGAAATGCAGAGCAGGGCTGGCTCTGAGCAGAATATTCTCACTCACTTCCACAAAGCCTTGAAGTCTGGTTAGTTTAAGGTGACATCTGGGGAAAACACAGCAGTTTTATTCCCCATGGGTGTACCCTGGGCAGGTGGTTAAAGGCAAGGCGTTTCTGCAAAGACTTGCTGGGAATCAGTCAGTGAGGAAAAATATTTAAGATGATGTTGCTCAAAAGATATAAATTTTCTATTATTCCCCATGTTTTGTTTTGGGTTTTTTTAATGCAGTTTTTTATGAGAAAAGCAAACATTTTTGCCATCAGATACCACAGCAAAGACTTTCACTGAGCCACCTGACATAAGCTCAATAATCTGCTGCAAGATACAAATTACTGCTGATTTGTGTTATAGTAATAGGGGTCTATTTTCAGCTTCCTGCAAAGCAAATCCTTAGGGAACAGTCCACTCCATGGAACAGCAATGCATGGGTGAGAGACACCTAGTTATAGGCTGTGGAGAAAATATAACTTTTTATTTGAATTCTTGATGGAAAATGCATCTGCAAAAAAAAAAAAAAAAAAAAAAAAAAAAAAAAAAAAAAGGCCAAAGATATTTTATTTCTGTCTGCCTTACAATGTATTTCCTTCCTTTCTGGTGGAAGTTAATTTTCATTGACACGTGGTTTTATTTAGAATTTTTGCTGCAACATGCAATTGGTAGATGGTCCAGTTTATTTCTCTGATTTATACACCTAAAGCAATTTTTTAACCCCCGTAGTAAGTGGATGTGTCACCTCCCACGTGCTCAAAGTTGACTGAAAAATTCTGGGTTTCAAAATTGTGGATAACTGTGAAATTTGCTTTCCAAAAGAGTGCAGACACTGATGGTAAACACTGGGTTTTGGTAAACCAGACTTATACCCACCTGACAGAGCAAGGGCTGCAGGAGCTGTTTAAAAGATTAATCTTTGTGAAAGGAACACGAGGGAAAAACAAAGCAAAACAAAACAAAACAAAAAAATAGGCAAGAAATATCTGATGGATCTACAAGGAAAACACATCGCCCAGAGCTGAAAATATGTTCTTTTCAGATTTCTTATGCTGTGATTTCACAGACTTCTCTGTGTACTGGCGTTCAAAACTTTTTAAGATTTCGACTTTGTTAATAATTTATTACCTCCTATCTCTGTGCTGTTTCATGGCAGAGCAGAATTCCCTCTCTGTGCTCTTCTTTGTTAGCTGGACCAGATGTCAGCAGGGGTTGTGAGGGTATATGCAAATATAGAATTTGCAAATATTTTTCTTTTAGATATTACTTTCTTTGGGATCCAGCCTTGTTGACTATAAGAAACAGTTATGGTTTTGAGAGAATGTTTTACACTTTTCCAACCATAGCTGTATATTTCTCTTTTACTTTGTGTTTGGTTCAAGAAAACCCTCTTTTTTTTAGTCTTTTTCAAAAATATTGTTTGCAATTAATTGTGGCCTAAGTACTCCTAGGGGATTTTGGAATATATGTTTAAAAAGAAACATTTTTACTAACTTGCTCAGCAAGAAAATAGCCTATAACTTGTTTCTATCTAAATCTTTATTAAGTCAGTTGCAGGAAACAGCAAGTATGATGTTGGGAACCTATGTATAAATATTTATACGGGAACTAGTGGTATTATTTAATACTTTTAACCTATTCATAACAGGACTTTAAATCTCCACTAAAAGATTAGGCCTTTAACAGTCATTGAGTCCATTCTGTGTGTTCCAGGAGGGCTTGTGGAGGTTTTATGTGTAACAACCTAGTAAAGCTTGTATTTGAGTTGAGAAAAACACAACCTCTTTTTTTCTTTCTTTCTTTCTTTTTTTTCTTTTCTTTTTTTTTTTTTTCTTTTTTTTTCCCTATAACCCAGGAAGTGGTTAATCCCGTGTTCTTTTTGGGGGAACCATCACTTTTGACAATTTTTTTCAGCCTCAGTAAAGCCAGATCTTAACTTTCTTAGCTTTATAAGAAAAATGTAAAGACTCTGCTCTATGTTGAATGGAAGCCTGAGATGGGTATATTTGTGTTATTTATGTGTCTGCATTCTTTTCATGCTTCCACCTGGGTTAGGGTGCAAACAGTGAATAAATTGTAAAAAAAAGAAGAAAAAATATTTTTTAAAAAGTTAGTTTTGAGTGCTGATAGGAGTTTTAGGGGTCATTCACAGAAATTTTGCCATTTCCATAAGGAAGATGTCTCTACTGAGGCATAGGGAGAGGCATTAATTCCAAATTAGACAAAAAACTTCAACCACCACACTCCATGTCCACCTCCAGTCTCCTGTGTAAATTTCTCTTTCAAACTTAGAAGAGTACAAATAAGTCTAGTAAATAGATTGTCTGCATTGATTTACCCTGTTGCTTATGCAGTAAAAAATCAGAGCTCTTTTGATTAATTATTTAAAAGTACAAAGGATGGAATAGCTGTCATTTTTTAATTAAAATTTTGGTACAATTGAGGTGCTTTTCTTATTTATATGAAAAGGCATAGTCAACATTCTAGGTGAAAATCCAGCATTTTCACATTTGCTGCTAAATTTAAAATATTTTGACAGTCATATTTTTACTTTTGCCATTCATATTTCAACTTTCAGACCTGTTCTTCTGAAAATGAAAGAACTTCATATAAAATTTTGAAATCTCTTCTATAGAAATTCATTCCACTATTAAAAAGACCAACCTTTTAATTATATGAAAAGTGACATTCACATTGCAGAGACAAATTAATTTTTTTAACACTTCTGTGTACAAAAGGTCTGGTTGCAGACAAGCTTTAGTTAGTATTTAATGTAATGTAAGGCATTTTGAATTGGCTGCTGCTGTGTCTGTGGGTTCTAGTTGAAAATTTGGTTTTAAGCTGTTTGAAAGTTGATTTATTCCAAGTTTCTTGTTGAAAATTTTTATGGTTCACCCCAGTCAATCAGTTTTTGTGGAACTTCCATTATGTAGGCTTAAGAACGGAATACATATATGTTAAAAATGGTATAATTTACTCAGTTGTTACTTTTCTCTGGAATTTGGAAGTCCATTCTCATGGCCCTACTTTTCAACACCTGGAAACAAAAGTGAACCTGAACCAAGCAGACCTAATGGACAAGATGTAGATCAGCTCCTTCAAAAGCAAAATACTTCACTTTTTATCTCAGAATATTTATGGGGTTTTTATGTCTAGGTGTGTTTGTTTGCTTGTTTTGGGAGGACTTAGTGGGTTTGGTTGGTTTTTGTTTGGCTGGTTTGTTGCATTTTTGAGGGTTTTTTTCACTTCTGACAGGAGATAGAGATTTGTTTATTCCTTTTTTTTAATATTGGGGAACATGAAAATATTTTCCCACCTAGCTCAAGGCCTAAACAAACAAAAACAACAACCAGGTAAATAATGAACTTCCATACTACCACCATTACTTTTCATTTCATAAACAAAATGAGCTGCCTGTGCATTAGATGAGCCCATTTATGATCCCAACACTTTTTACAGTTATTTATCAATCCTGCCATAAGGGCTGTTGTCTCGCCCTCTCTGCTGAAAGCCAAAAAAGTTGTGATATTTCACTTGTAGAGAAGAGTTTTTGTCTTCCCAGGTGTTGCAATACCAGCCTTTGATTTCCATTTAAAACCCACAATGCACCAAAAACCCAAGAAAACCGCAAGCGAAGACACCCATATTTCTCCTGCCTCTGCAAGCGTCACTATGACACATTAACTTCCCCAGACCTCACATTTCTATCAAGTGCCATTCTGAAATGCATGGTTAAATACACCCTTCTTCCTGGGCAAGGCTTTCAGCAGAGCATTAATCCCCAGAATCAGCCGTGGCCCCGCGTCGCTGCGGAGCCGCTAACGCCTCGCGGGGGGTTGGCAAAGCCAAGGAAATAAATCCGTGCCAGATCAAAGCTGAGTCCCAGGGTTGGGTCTGTCCTGCCAGGAGCTCAGGCTTGTTTTGACCAGAGGTCTGTTTACCAAGCTCTGCAATAGGGGCTCCAGGGTGTCCTTTTGACTAATAGCAGATCATCTTTCCCGTGTCCTGCAGAATGAAGATTAATAGACCTTCTAATTGCATTCAAGAAAGTATATTATGAGATTATTGCCTTGAAGTGACAAGACATTCAGTCTAAAGGGGAAGAGAAATCTGATTTCTTCTGTAAACCTGGAAAAATACTTCTCTGGCTAAAACAGCCAAAGCTGTTTTCTACAATATAGGGCACCCATTTTATATTTTTGTGCTGGTTATTAACAGTGTATCACTGGAGGGGGAAAAATAAAAGCTTGCCTTAGCATTTCAGAGGACAGCGCACACATACACAAAAAATTTCAAAAAAATTACAATAAAACCCCAAACAAACAAAACAAAACAAACAAACAAACAAAAACAAAAACAAAAAAAAAAAAAAGAAAAAAGAAAAACCAACAAAACAAAATCATAACCAACCCAGCTGGCTGTTGTTTTCAAAATCTAGTATCACAATTTTGTCAGTTTTAATGTATAGCTACAGCAGCATGGCTGTATGGAACAGGTTATGCATAATAATCCCTGCTGACAGATGGGCAAAGTCATTCTTAGAAACAATGGTTGAGTGATGCTGTCTTGGCTACATCGCCTACAAAAATAAGAATTATGCAGTTTGAGCTTTTAAACACAAGGAGAAACTTCCAGACTTAACCCCACTTATCTTCTAGGCAGACTTAGCTTTGCTTACAAGCAGGTTTTTGTTAGTGTTTCAACAGTTCAATAGTTATATTAATTATTAGTCACTTTGCAGTATCTTGTGTGCAAGCTTATCTTCACTCTGCTCATCGATCTGTAGCCCAGATATTCATACATTATTGAGACATTTTTATGTGCTCCAGAAAATATTTGCAACATTATTAATTACCCGAGGGAAAAAAAAAAAAAAGCAACCAGGTAAATAATGAACTTCCATATTACCACCATTAATTTTCATTTTAAAAACAAAATGAGCTGCTTGTGTGTAGATTATGATCCCAACACTTTGTAAAAAGATATTTATCAGTCCTGCCATAAGAGCTGTTGTCTCATCCTCTCTACTGAAAGCCAAGAAGTTGTGATATTTCATTTCAGGGAAGAGTTTTTGTCTTCCCAGGTGCTGCAACACCAGCCTTTGATTTCCATTTAAAACCCATAATGTGCCAAAAACCCAAGAAAAATGCAAGCAAAGACACCCATATTTGTCCTGGCTGCCTCTGCAAGTGTTGCTATGACATGTAAACTTCCCCAGAGCTCACATTTCTATCAAGTGCTGTTCTGAAATGCATGGTTAAATACACCCTTCTTCCTCTGCTTATATTTCAAATTTTCTTCTCTGTATTTTGCTGCTGTATTATTAACCCACTCCAGCGCCTGAGATTCCCAGTAATGCTTTTTAACAGAAAACTAAAAATCTCCACTGGGAAAAAACACTGGCATGCAGAAATTCTTACTGATGCATTTCCTTATCAACTTGAGATATATTTTAATAAAATAAAAAGAGGCAACAGAACTCCTGTCTTACTCTTCTCTATATCTGAAGAGGGTGGAACAATCTTATCACCTCAACATGATTTGTTCTTTATTTAGAAGTTAAGACAAGCAGAAATGCAAATAGTCAATATTTTAATTTTTTTTAACTGTGTAATTGTTCTTCTCTGTGCTATATTTTCACCCTTAGTCATAGGCAGCAAATTTGATCAAAAGTTCTCACAATCATTCTTGTATGTTCAGCAAGAACTACTTTAGATTACGTCTTCCAGAAATAAAGCTACTTCTTATTAGCATACAGGATGATGAAATTTTTTTGCAATTTTTGCCTTCGTGGCAATTGTATAAAGAACTGAACATAAATTAGATTTCTTTTCTCATTTCCTTGTCTATTTCTGTCCATAAATAGGTGCTGGGAATGCTGGCAGCAGTGCTCAGCTGAGGAGCTTCACAGAAAAGCAGCATAACACACAGCCACTGTGCTCTGTCATGACCATATTCATATTTTTATTCTCTCTGCTTTATTTTAATGGCTAATTTTTGTTCTGCCCTTGGCTTTCCCACAAGAATTCCAAGTGATTGACCTCACACAGGACAGTGCCCCAGATTTTATCAGCTCTTGGAGTGCACTAAAGCAGCTCAAAGGCTTCTCTGAGTTCCACCAGATGTCTAAGCCTGCTTAATCACTGGTAATTTAATGGGCTATCTTTAAATATCCTGGCATCCTCAAGGGCTGATGGGCTCTGAGCGTTCCACAGCAGAGAGACAGACGTTTTATTAGTGGTTTCTTGACTGTTGGTAACTAATTCAGCCAACTGTGTCATCTCTTCAAAAATCCTCTAATCGCGATTACAGCGAGAATATCCCATGCACAGATGTGAAATACCCACTGGTAGGAGAAAAGGTTATGGATTTAATCACCACTGATGTTATCATCTCAAAACTCTGCATTTTCTTTTACTTCAGACCTTAAAGTACCTGGTGCTGACATTTCCCTTGCGAGTGCTCCCTGATGAGTTGTGAGAGTTGTACAGAATGTGGAATTCCTTCTGGTTTGCAGGATCAGGAGGAAAACAGCACTACCTCGTGTGTGCTGTGGGCACAGGATTTACCAAGGTGCTGATATAACCACAGGGCATCATCTGCCTTAAAGGACCCATTTCCTTCTCCTTCTTTTTTTTCCTTCTTTTTTTTTTTTCTTTCTTTTTTTTTTTTTTAACATCTAATTTTTGAATTACCAATGAAATGAGATTATTCACGGCTTAGTAAATTGTAGCTATGAAAAGCTGGTCTGCAATAAATAGATACTGCTCTGAGAATGTCCAAATAATTGATCATATACACCTGTTTTATGTGAATTTTTACTGAAATGCTAAAAAAATATTACAGTAACTTAGCTGGGTTTCTTCCTCCTTTTCCAGTAATAGCTCTATAATAGGGAATATTAAGTATGTAAATAGGGAAGGATTCACACCATCTGAACTTTTTAAGAAGCAATGGCTACTTAAGAAGTTGCTGGTGGAAATAAAGCAAGTTTTCAGCCTGGTTGTGGGGTTTCACTCCAAAATTTTCAACATAATGGCCTGAGAGGCATTTTTGATGGCCCATGGAGATTACAAAGAACAGGCTTCACCCTCCAATTTATCACTTTTAAATTGTACTGGAGACAGCTGATGGTACATGGGATTCTTGCTAACCTGTTTCTTCAGTGCAGTTACTGCAGCCATAAAGTCATTCAGAGGGAAAAGCAATTAAGAGCAATAAGAAAATAAGACCAGTATTTATTATCTTAGCCTGGAGGACTACAGCCATTAAAAATATAGATAGTAACACAGTGTTAAAATCATGTTGAAGGTCTAAGCTTAAGCAAAAAAGAAGCCAGCTAAAAAAAAAAAAATCCACATTCTTAAAGGAGAAAAAGAGTGAGTCTCCTGTCTAATTTTATTTGAAAGCAACCCATCTCCACCTAGGTTTGAGAATAAGTTTAATTTAAAACATATGACAGCTGGCATAGCTAATGCATACCCAATTAAATGAAAAATTTCTAAATTTTATTTTGTTTCATTTTGTTTTGCTTAGGAAGCATGAAAATCCCATATAGTGGAATATTGATCAAAATGCTGAAAAATGCTGCTTTCTATTAAGTTATTATGGCTTCTTCTAAAGCAATTCATTTTCTGTCATCATTTACTTTAATTTTTTTCAGGTGATATTATTAGCTATTTACCCTAATAATACATATTTAATAGACTACACAATAAAATCTCTCTGGTATGGAGGATGCTGTGAGGAAAATTAGATTTCTCCACAAAGAGCATCTAGTTGCTCAGTTGGTTTTTTCCCCTTAACAGTTTTTAGATCCAATTGGTCATGATGGATTATAGTTTGGGGTTGGTTTGGGGTTTGAGGTTTTTTGTGGGTTTAATATAAGCCTTTAGGGGAAAAAAAAGCCTGAAATGCTGAGTTTCAGTTTGCAGACCAGGGCTGGTGGTGAGATGTTTTTAGAAACATACAGATGTTTCACATCTGCAGCAAGCCTACTGTACCAGTACTAATTTTCCTTTACATCCAGATTTTGGGCATGGGGGAGAATGCAAAGCACCTTCCTCTGATGCAGTAAGATGAGGAGAGCTGCATTCCTGCCTTTTTGCTGTGGACACTGCAATCCTGTCCCTCCTTTTCTTAGGGTACAGGTAACAGCTCTGACTGTGCCAGCTCACCCTGGAAAAATCAAGGCAATCATGAGGTCTTCAATGAAGAGTAAATAACCTGCTTAAGACAAGTTATTTGCTCTTCATTTATTTACTTGGAAAGCACATTGGTGGGGTTTGGTGTCCAACCACGAGTTCCAGCCATTATCTTATGCATCCAAAAATAATCTGAGGCCTCATTGTGATATCAGGATATCTAACAGGCAGGTCTGCACTTTGGTGAATTAGTAGCTGGAGATAATTGTGGCCTTCTTTTTTCAGTCCCCTAAAGGTTCAGAACTGTCTCCACCTTGACAGTGCCTCCCTCCAGTTGTCATATACATTGGATCCCAGGTTTTTATTTCTGATCCCAGTGATTTTGTATTTGCCAAGTGGATTGAGATTGCCCAGCATTCATCTGGGTCATCTGATGAGTGATTAAAAAACAAACAAAACAACACACTCTACAGGATCACGAAGGTGAATCAAATAAAATCTGTGGGGAAAAATGGCATGTCTAAAATGACAAGAAAAGCTGAACATAGGATTGGCTCTACTGGGAACAGAACCACAGTGTCTGTACAAAGACAGGACTTAACTGAACCTTTTAAATACTCCTGAAATGATGAACAGCTGAAAGTCACAGTGAGGCATTTCACCATCATTTTCAGAGTGAAACAGAGCCTGGCACTCCCTGCATCCTGGGGGTTCTTTCTCCTCCTTTGACACTGCCAGGTTGATGAGGAGTGTGTTATTTTTAGAGACACCTTCACTTTTCATGCACCGGTTCACATGATGGGCTATCCTCACAAACCATGGGTTCCCTTCAGATTAAATTAAGCCAAAAGATGTGCTGCAAAAGGTGGCCTGGGGTATCTGGAAGTGGAAGCCCTGCAGCACAGCTGTGCAAACACCCTGCTCCGTGGTGTCAGTGGTGCAGGTCTGCTCCTGCTCCCCTGTGGAGTCTGTCAGTGTCAATGCTGAATAAATGTGCCTATTTTCCAGTATCTGGGATTTTGGGCAGCATGGCTGGGTTTTGCTGTGTGTTGGAGAACCAGAGAATGGCTGAGGTTGCCAGGAATCTCTGGTGATCATCCCATGAACTGCACACCAAAATCCCAAGCTTGTGCTGCACATCCATGCAAATGCTTCCTTAGAAATGCTCCACACTCAGGTGTATTCATCTTTGTGCTCTCCTTGAATTAATTCTCCTCCAAACCACCCTGAATTTGTCTGTAACATCTGAAACAAGGTGGGAAAAGGGAAAAGGGAATAGTTACAGCCCAAGAGGCTTTTTTCAGACACAGGATGCTAAACTGCCTTTTGATCAGCTGCTTGTAGAAATGTGCATTAACTGTAGACCATGGTTCTCCTTGTAACCAGCTAATGATCCTCTCAGTTGCAGACTAATTGCCTCTACCTCCTTCTAAATTCTGCTGCACTGAAAAAGCCAGAGTCACATTCTAATCCTGTTAATCACATTCAGCTTTGAATGATACACACTGGTTGTGTCTTAATTCAACTTCTCTCCCTGGTAATTTGTTTGATTGCCTGTTACTTGCAAGCTGCACTAACTGAATAAAAGTGTTCTGTGTCCTGATGGGAAGTTATGACTTTCATTTAAGCTATTTTAGTGCAGATGTTTTACCTAGAAGGTGGTGTAAATTCTCCTCAACTTTCTGCTCTAAAGTAGTTTCAATACAAAGAATGGAAAGCAAGGTTGAAGGTAACAAGGCTACAAAGTAAAAGCTGTATTTCTTTAATTTTAAAAATGATCTTTTTTGCCTAAAGACTTCTCATCTGCTTTTGAATAAATAAGTAAATAAGATGCTAAAATATGAGGTGGAAATGCTGGTGTTACATCCTGTATTTTTTTCCTTCATCTCCAGCAATATGTGTTGTCTTTATTGTCAAGACCTAAGAAGAAAGTCTATATATTCATTGTTTGTTTTTTCATGGTGTTATTTTAAAAAAAAAAAGCCCCCACACACGTATTCTACACAGTCCTGTATAAGTCTTATGAAAAAAATCTGAGCAAAGCCAAATTACCTTCCAGCTTCCCACATCATTTTCTGAACAAGAGTGCAAGGCCACTGGATATGTCCTATAAGCACAAAACAATCATTACCAAGACATTTTTATTAACACTGGATGTATGTGATAATAAAGATTTATTGTGATTCTACCTTTGGAATCCCCTGAATCTTAATGAGAAATTTTTTTTCTCCCTGTTCTGAATTTCAATGAGGAGTACTCTGAGTGTCATGGCCATGTTAAATATTTGTGAAATCCTCTCAGCTCACTTTCAATATTTTAAAAATAAACAACTGGTTTTGTGGAGGCATTTTTTCAAGCTAACAGGAGAGACATTGACTTTTAGTATAAGAAGCATTCTCTGCTAAAAAGAGGTTACACTTGTAAAATGCTAATGTCAAAATTATTTATAAAGAGAATTTTAAGTTGACTCTGAAATGTTTAGTTCAAAAGCTGCCTGAAAGTGTGGACCAATTAGTGATTCCTTACCAGATCAGTTTGTTTAGAAAAACAGACTATTCATTTAGACTCCAAAATATTTGGAAGCAAGGTCTGGAGACCTGGTGTTTATTAATTCATGAAAGACTTACACTAATTAGCAGTGCTCATTTCCCAGGGGCCCACTTAGGCTGTGGAACCCAGCTCCCCTGCACTCCTTTCAGAAGAGAAAAGTCCCTTCAAGCCATCCATGAAAGCTTCCAAAGCAGGATCCTGCTCTGATTGAGCCCCTCTCTCTCCCCATTGAACAAAGGGAACACAGCTTTGCCTCCCAGGGACACTTCCTTCATATCCTGGGGTGCCTCAACATTGCCACTGGCAATAAATGATGGCATTAAATTAGTTCACTCTGGTAACACTAAAATTCTTGAGCCATCTACAGACCCTGACATTTCCCCTTACTGTTTTGGCATGTCAGTATTGAACATTTTAAGTCATTCCTTTCTTTAAAAGGATTTACTACTTTTTATTTGCTGCTCTTTGTTCCAGTGTTGGGATCTCCAGGCTTCCTTTGTTTGATTGCTCTAAGCAGTGAATTTTCCCTCTTCTATTCATATAAATAATGTATTCTTGCACTTTTCAATTGTTTTCTTCTTTCTGTTGTCACAGAATCCCAGGATGGTCTGAAGGGTTGGGAGGGACCTTAAATCCCATCCAGAGCCACCCCTGCCATGGCAGGGACACCTCTCACCATCCCAGGGTGCTCAAATCCCTGTCCAGCCTGGCCTGGGACACAAATCCAAACCCCAGTTTCCATCTCTCAAAGGCTCTGTCCAGGACCAGCAGACTTCTCAAGCTTGTTTGTTTCTGTTTCTCTTCTCATTATTTATTCCTTATGCTCCACAGGACATCTGCTCTTCTCCCCAGCCCCACATTCCATCCAACATGAGTTTGCTCAGGGGTCCTCAGCTTCCTAAAAATCCAGCACTGGATCATCAGCATTTCATCAGCCAGAGATTCTTTATTTCTTCACTTTCTAACTTCTTTTTTTTCTGTAAAAACACATCAGTCAACCTGCTCGTGGAGTTCACCACTCCTCTCACTTTACTGTAATATTTTTATTCTGAGTCTCTCTTGCCTGATTTAAGGGACAATTTTAAAAATGCCGACTGCTTCACAGCCATTTACTGTTTGAAATAAATCCACCTTTTCTTTTATTTCTTTTTTACTGGCTCACCACATTGCTGGAGGACACAGAACGAAACCTCAGTTATACTCTCAAATTTCAAGAAAATATCAGTTTTGATAGGGAGTTCAACTCCTTCATTCTGCCTCTGAAATAACATTATTAGGTCAATTTACTTTTGCTATTGCATTCTCTTTCTTGACAATTTTAATCCAAGGCATCTGGCCCAAATCTGTTACATTCAGTGCTGGGTTCTGGTTCACAAAGAACTGATCACAGACACGCTGACTCACGTGGAAACCACTCGAAAGCTCAGATTTTATTAGGCTCTAAGACTCCTGCCTTGCATTTTTAAAAAGCATTGTACTAAGATTATTAAATAAAAACTTTTTTTAAAAAATCAAGAAATGAGAAACTTTGAGCTTTTCAGGTAGAAAAAGAAAGAAAGGTGTAAAGTGAGGAGAAATTTCAGGGAGAAAAGAAGAATAATAGCTTAAAATGTTTTAAGAGCCTTACTAAAGCAAGGGCTCATGAACTGAGAAGGAAATTGAAAGACACTTGGGGAATCAGCCAGGCATTCTGATTATTAGGAGGACATGGGAATATTTTTTTAGCTGCAGATCATTCCCATTGTAAATTAACTAGGTTTTTTGGGGGCCATGTGTGATACTCAGAACCATGGAGAAAGGTGTGAGATTATTCCATGTTGTGCCATTAGGTGGTATCAGAAATAATTTTTTTTAAAAAAGGAAAATAAAGGTAAAATAAAGTTAAATAAAGATTGACTTAGAGCTTGGAGAAGCAAATTATTATGCATGGTGTCAGCACACAGTGGGAGAACCAAAACTGCACCTTTTCCTTTGGTGTGTTGCAAAACCAGACTGGAAACAGAAAGTGTTCTAATTATGTTCTCTGTTTTTGTTTATTTTTGTTTTTATTGATTTTTTTTGGTGGGGGGGGTGTTTGATGAGCTTTTTAAATTTGTTTTGCGTTTTTGTGGTTTTTTTTTTCTTTTGCTTGTTGGGGTTTCTTTTTTGTTTTGGGATTTTCTGAGGTTTTTTTGTGGTTTATGGTTTTTGTTGGATTTTTTTGTTGTTGTTGTTGGTTGGTTGGTTGGTTGGTTGGTTGGTTGGTTGGTTGTGGGTTTTTTTTTTTTAATTTTAAACTGTTCTGTTCAGATTGACCTGCTCATCCCTACAAAGATCACTGGGATAATCACCCAAGGAGCTAAAGATTTTGGGCACGTCCAGTTCGTGGGGTCCTACAAGCTTGCTTACAGCAACGATGGGGAGCACTGGAAAATATACCAGGATGAAAAGCAGAAGAAGGACAAGGTGAGCAAAGAGAAAAAAATGGTATTTTGGTTGTGATGGCACCACTGATGAGGGCCTGTAGATTATTTCATTGGGTTCCAGATGCAGGGGATGGCACAGGGTGAATAAAAGAGTCACAAAACACGATGACATTCACACCTACCAGTGCCATGCACCTGATCCAATGCTGTTAAATGCATAAAACTTTACAGTTGTCCATTAATCACAGCTATTTCTTCATTTAACCCTAGAGCAGAAGGTGTGTAAATAGCAGTGTATTTGTACACTCAAAAGAAAAATGTGTTTCAGCGCATTTTTGGAGAGTAGGGACTATTTTCAGTGATTTCCTGTGAAGCACATCCTTTTTACCCAGCCATTTTGGACAGGGTGTTTTTGGGTTTTTTTCTGGAAATTAATGGCTAGGGTTTCAAATACTCACTGAAAAAAATATAATTTTTATTGTGCTATAAAATAAATAAGAAACATAAAAAAAGTTTCACAGCTTCCTTTGCAAATGTTTAATGAGAGGCATAGGGAAAGTATAGATTTGCTGATTGATTTACCTGGAAGCATTTAACTTTTCTCTTGTTATTCATTATACCTTTCCTTTAAACTGTATAACACTTTTATACTGCAAATACCTGAATTTCATAATCATCAGTTAAGAAAAATATTACAGCATATGCATCGCCTAGGGAAATGTTAACCAAGATGACAAAATGTGAATTATTTATTAAATATCTTAGTAGGGTTCTGTCTGATTGAAACAAAAGATGGATTTATTGAAATACCAGATGGCTGATGTGTCTGATAACATCTCAAATCTGGGTATACAGGGTGATAAATGTTCAGACTTCCACTTATATTTCTCAGTATAAATAAAAATTTTTCGGGAAATAAACTGACACATTCCTCACGTAAGTCGATTAAATTAATTTTCTTTCAAACAGTGAGAAAACTTTTGATATGCATCGAAATGAGCTGTGTGAGTACAGGGAGACCTAATGGTGAGGGGTTAGGCAACTGCATCTGCCACACTGCACAGATTTTAACTGGTTGGTTAAATGTCATTGATTAGGGGAATGTGTTATAAGTGGATTGGGTATTTATGTATAACATACATCCTAAATTACAGTATCAAGTATTTGCATGGCTGTGTTTCTGTGTCTGCACTGTCAGACATGACACTGTGAATTCCTGAAACCCAAATATCACCTCATTGTGGCTTTTACCCAAACTGAGACTATTATTTGCTAAAAAGATTTTAGATAGTGAAAACCAAATCTGTTGGTTTAGCCACCTGGCTCAGAAGCTTCTGACACCAATGATTTTTTTTTTTAATTTTTTTTTTTTAATTTTTTTTAGATTGTGGATGATTTTGGTATAACTGGTTGTCAGATAAAAATTGGAAGAAAACAGCTCACCTTTGGCAGGCATACCACAAATACATTCAATTCAAGTGACAGGTAGTGACTTCAGTACTTTGTACACATCCTATTTTAAATCCCTGGCATTTAAAAAGAGAGGGGAAAGTGAAAGAAATGTCCTCTCTAAGCCAGACTTGTGCTTGCATTCATTTTATTGCAAAGGAGAACACGGGTTGGAGTCCATGGTGATAACACAATCACTGCAAATCTAATAAAAGAAAATGCACTCTGACTTAAAGTACTGTTCCAGTCTACATTTGTTTGTACCATTGGCCAGAGCAATTACATTGGTTTTGCCTTCTTCAGCAGATGGACTGTTGATTGCTACACACATATTCCATCAGGAACAATGGAAACTCGTAATAATTGTCTCATTTAAATATATCACACCCAGTATTAATTAACATCCCTGAGAATAAAATAGATGCATATTATTATGATTCTTTAAAGAGTCAAGATCATTTAAAAGATCAACACAGCAAGATCAAATGCGCTTCACTGGAAATTAGAAGTCAGGATTTCTGAATTGAAATTTGTACAAAATTAAAAAACAAGTTCACTTGATTTGAGTTTAGACCTCAGCTTTTGGTACACAAACATCAAACTGAAATATCTGGTTTTGGTATGCTATATATCTATATCAAAAACGTCTAGAAAAGTTAAAAGTTTGATGACAGAGTCTGACTTTCCAGAAGTCACTGAACTTGGCAAAACTTTATAGGATGTAGGACTGGAAATGGTCTCCAGACAGCTCTTAGGCATGCACCTTTTGACCTCCAAAGGCACTGTGGTCCTCTCCTCCTACACCCTCAGCAGAAAATGGGATTCAAGAACCCCCCAGCCCCTTCCTGTCACCTTGGAGTAGCTGCAGACAGGTAAATTTCAGAGCTAAGGCTTAATTCATTCACCTGTCCTTCACCTCAGACAAGGCTGTACCATCCTCACTCAGATTATTATTTAATAGGTTCCAAGAGACAGATTGTGGTGAAAATGCTACAAACAGTCAGCTACAATGTTTAAATATCTTCTAAAGTGGAAAGGTGGCTGATCCTCCTTGCTGCCATACACCCACCCTGTCCTCAGAGGACACAAAAAACTGATTTTGTCTTCATTTTTTCCTTTTTCTTTTGGTTGGAGTACTTCAGCCTATTTCTTCTTCGTTTCCATCATCCATTTCCTGACTGAAAATGCATAATTTTCTTCAGCCAGAGGAATGGAGTGTCACCCAGTAAAACCTTTTTGACACCAAACCCCTCCTCAGCTCTCCAGCCGGGTGGATGCAGTGCTCCCATGGGATTTGGAGAGAAACCCTGCTCTGTGTGCACTGGGACAGAAATGTAAATAAAAATAAAGCCACAAGGAGAAAAATCAGTGCTGTACCTCATCCATGAGGAGCAGGAGAGGAGCTGCACCACTGGTCCTGTCCTTACCACCTTTGAACAGGATCCACTACAATTTCTTTATCTTAGGGTGAGATTTTGTCCCAAATGCAAGGAACCTGGGGGGAAAAAAAAAGAAAAAAAACAGAAAAAAACCCACAGAAGTTTTCATAGCAAAGTGAAAATTCTGTGAAATGTTACATCTGTTTTCAGGAGATACAAAAGGAAGGTACCAACTATCAGCAGCAGCAAGCACAAATACTCATATTTTACCCTCATTAGTCCTATTTATTGACTGAACACCTTGATTTATTCTATGAAGGACAGAACACATAGATTTCTTATTTCTCCTGCAGTTGATGTAGTCACCATGTACTCATCCTGCCTTGTTTAGCCACCAAAAAAGTTTAGGGGAAGGGGGGCTCCAAAACATTTCAGGGAAAGGAAGGCAGGATGAAAGGAAAAAAATAACTTTTACAGTCACAGACAAAACATTATGGAGATATTGGTAGGCTGGTAATAATGATTTATGGATGAATATTGTGACTTTATAACGAAATTGAGACTTTATAATGAAATTGTGACTTTATAATTTAAGCAAGAGCTGAGAACTTAAACCCACCTGGTGCTTAGCATCCCACTGCTGATCTGTTTACAGGATGAGTCCTAACAGATCAGCAGATCTCACTCAGTTCCTGGGGCTGTTCACTCCTCCCTCCTCATCATTTTTTAAAGTTCATTTACAGAAATGAACTTTAAAAAAAATTACTGGAGAAAATTACTGGTCTCTTATGTTGTATACAATACATTGTATTTTATTTATATTTTTTAATAAATAGATATCATCTCCTGCACACTGCGTGCAGCCTGTAAATTTGGTCAATCCTTAACAAAACGGTGGTTTAGAGAAGGAAATTGGGTGCTCAGTTTTTTGCAGTATTTTACATGGAAAAGCTGTTCCAAGAACAGTGTCTCCTGCAGCTCCTGCTTGGCTTCTGCTATTTTAATGGCCAGCCCTTTCATTTCACATCTGTGCTCAACTCCTGTGAGCGCAGACAAAAAGTTACTTGGAGAAAAGAGAAAGAAAGAAAAAAGAAAAAAGCAAATGGAGCCTTTTTCATTCATTTTAAATAGTTTGAATGAGTTGCCTGGAAAAAATATGAAAACTTTGCCTGTTGCCCTCAAGAAACAAAATAAAATACATTGCAGGCTGTCACGTAGGAAGAAAATATATTTTAGAAAGAGGACCAGAGCTAATAGCTATCTTGTTTTTCTCAACTAGAGGTCAGTAGCTCACTGTACCTCCAGAGCTGAGGACACTCAAACCAAATCTGACCTTTTTCTTTTTTTTTTTTTTTTTTTTTTTTTTTTTAATCACATTCCACATGTGATTTATAAATTGCACAGCCTGCTGTAGGTAACTCAAGGCCAGCTGCAGTGTCAAATGGCATTTCAGAGGCTGTTTTCTTACAGGAAGATGAGAACATTTGAAAGTAGCCTAAAGGAGCCTGGCAGTCTGCAGCACTGCCAGTCACCATCAGCCATCAGCAGTGCAATTAGACAATATCCAGTATGCAAATGGCCACTGGGTTTGTACACAAAATGATGAGCTAGTCATGATTTATACATTCTGGATGTACAGCCCATTGCCAGGGTGAGAGGAGACAGAAATTTAACTTATTAAAGAAAAGTTAGATCGTGTCAGGTTATAAATCTTTCTGCTAGATTTGCTGATACTTTTTTTTCTGCTGATGTTTAATTATTATAATACCTGGTTTACACTGATAGGTTCAATTCCTACATATAATCTTCATACTTGGCACAGTCAATGAATTTTTTTTGAGTAATATTACTTAAATTATCCCTATTTCATAGCATTATCTGCAACAATAGCTGTAATTTCTAATCTAAGTGACTTTTTTATCTGCACCGGTTTAAATTATGAGTGACTTCCACTACTTTGAGCTGAATTATCATGATTTGTGTCAGGTGAAGATGGAGCTATGCTCATTCCAGGTGTGCCCTCAGCACACACCTCTCTCCCTGAGCCCACACCAAAAGCTGGGGGAAGACAAGATGAGCAAAAGACAAAATGTACATTTAAAACCTACCTTGAATTTCTGTAAACATTTCTGGAGGCAGGTTGGTCTTCAAAATATTTCTCTTTTTGGCTTTGAACCTCCTGTAAGCCATGTACAGTGGACTAAATGCCCATTTTTGTAGCATCAACATGTAGATCACATGGGAAGGACAGTATGAGAATGTTAGAGTATGTTTCATAAGTTTTAAAAGTTTTATCTCCCTCCATCTGTTCTGAACATGGAGAGATAATAAAGGCTATGTAAAGATATTCATGCATATGACATGCACTTTATGTATAGTAAGTGAGAGAAAAAATGACTTTTCTCCTCTTATTCCCTCCAAAAATGCATGTGCCACAAATACATCCATGTGCCACATTTTTTTTTTTTCTGAATATTGACATGTTCTGCACTGAAGAAGACTCCAAACAGGAGCCATGACTGGATATTCTTTATAAAATATTCTTCCTCTAATATGAGCAGGATTAACTGCTCCGTGAAATAACATTTTTAAAATATTCTGCTAGGTATGAAAAATTTTTTAAGGCACAGCAGACAACACTCCTTTACCCAAGCTGCTAGTCTCCAGGTATTTCTCCTAAATTATTCTGTCTTACAACAGTTCTCTTTTTAAAATTCTAATCAACTTACACTGTCATTATCTGGATTTTCTGCTAATGCCATAAAACACTTGGTTTACATTGAAAAATCTCACTGAATGTTTGAAATCAAGGCATTCAAATTGCTTGCTGGACACAAGTATAAACAAGAATTGTTTGTATTTCAGACTTTTCAGCAGGGAATATCAGTATCTATTTTCCTGTCTTTCACTCTTTTTCCATAAAGTAACAATGAATAAATTTACCATATTTAAAAGTACAGCAGCATGCATTTTCTGGTTTTTGGGTTTTTTTTTAACAGCAGCTGCAAGAGCCTGAGCTACAGAGGAGTGTGTGGAAGGTCTGTATGTGTAAAACTGCCAGAGCTGCTGAGTAAATATTCCAGCAAGTTACACCTTTTGAATGTGCAGACTGACATGAACAGATACAGACGCTGTAAAATCTGAAACATTCTACAGCAGGGTTGGCAAAAAGCAGGAGCTTTTTGATCCACTTGTACAAAAGAAAAGTCACCTTGTAACGTGGCAGCCGCTGGTTCTGGGGAGGGTGAAGCTCTTTCCAGGAGCATCCTGTGGATTGGAATGATGCCTTGGGATTTTGGCTTTTTTATTTTCCATGTATTTGTGACCCTGCAGTTCTTTAGTGCATAACTCCAAACCCCACACCCAGTGCCAGCTGCTGCTGTCCCATTCTGGGCAGACACAGCAATTCCTCTCCAGGCCTGGCAGCCAAGGACACCTCACTGCCTCAGGGCCAGAGATGCCAACAAAAGGGAGTTGGGGGGGCAAACTGGGGGTCAATGACTTCATTAGCTGGAGCTGGAATTGGAAGATTCATCCCCAATAAGCAAATGGACCAAACTTATAAAAGTATAAAACCCCACGATCTGTGGTCCATTTTTGGGTGAAGCCCCTGGGGGGCTTTGCCTGCCCAAAGTGTACCTGAGGGCCCTCCAATAAACATAACCACTTTTTATTCCCTTAATTTTGTCTGGCATCTGTTTTTAGGTAGCCCAAAAAGGCATCAGGGAAAGTGAGGTTGTTATTCCTCCCCAGTGCCCTTTCCCAGCTTTGAATTTTTTATTCTTTTTTTTTTCCTGTCCGTGTCCTTAATAGCCCTGGCTGTTTTTCCCCCTCCCAATTTATCTGATCTTTAGCAGTGGTTAAAGGCTGTGGAAGCTGTGCCATGGTTTAATTATGTGTTGAAAGGGGAGCTGTGACCTGTAGATGGCTCAAGATGACCCTGCTGTCATTGCCTGTCCCTCCTGGCCCTGCTGAGGGCACACTGCAATATTGCCTGATATCGATTTTCCCCACGCCACTCATGGTTTTATAGACATCTACAGTATCTCCTCTCTGGCTGGAGAGACTTATCTGCTTAATAACTCTCAAAAAAACCTTCTTCTTGCTGCCTCTTTCTCTGTACTTGCTGTTTTGGGATGAGGCAGGAGCAGACCTGCACTCACCCCGAGCTGAAAGTGAAGGTGTGCACTGACACATTGATAATCTGCATTCTGGTCTTTATTTCTTGAGCACAAATCACCCTGGGGTTATTTCATCATTGAGATTTTTTTTTTTTTTTTTTTTTTTTTTTTTTACATAGAGCATTATATTGTAATTCCAGCATCAGCCTTTGAAATCTTAAAAAGTCATGGCAGTCTTCAGAGCTATCCTGAAAAAAACTGCTCAGAAACAAATGTGAGGAGTGGTCATTAAGAGGCATCAGCTTTTCAAGGGTTTTAATTATTTTGGTGGCTCATTTAGTATTAACTGCTTGGGCATAAAGCAACATGAAGATTTAAAAAAATTGCTTGTAGCTACAGAAATAGCTTTTTTTGTTACTGAAAAGTCATGTTTTGTCCTTTCTCCTCCCTGCTCCTTCCAAATTCCCTGACTCTATTAGTGAATTGAGGCTAAAAGTAAATGAAGAGTGGGAAAGAATATAGTTTTTCCCCATAATAAATTTGCCATGGGGCCACAGAAAAAGAGAAGTAAATTTCTGTTAGAATGTTATATTTTATGCAGGTCACACTTGTGGATGCTGACAATGCTTCCCTTACTTTCTGATAAATTTATTTCCATGGAATCCTTCTTCTGATCTAGCACATTTAGTTAATTTCTTGAAAATATATCTTGAATTTTGAGGAAAGGTGTATTTTGTATTTGCATAAAATAAACTCTGAGACAGATGACTTAGACTTCAAATGATAATGAAATCATGCATGAGTTAAAAATAAAATTTAATTCTTGTTCTCATGCTGTAAGTGTATGACATAATCCTCCCTCCTTCAGCTGTATTTGTTGCTGGTTTTGCATCACATAATTTTATTTATCTTTCATATCTGTATTCAGATATGAACACTGGGGCTGTAGAAATGTTCCTTTGCCTACCCTGGCAAAAAATATCAACAGATATTTCACAAGCATGTGCAAGAAATCAAATGGAAAACCAAAAAAATCCCAAAGAACACTTTTAAGCTTTCCTAGCTGCACTTTGGGTTTTGGGAGGTGCCACTGTAATTTCAGTTACGAACTTAGTAATGTAATTTTTTGCTACAAATGAAACTGGACTTGAGGTACAAACCTTGTTAGCCCAAGCTCCTGCTGATTTATGTACCAACACTGTACTTGGGCAGCAAACAATTTTCCCTGTGCTAAATTATTTTGGTTGTTTGGTTGTTGCTTTTTTTTTTTCCTTAGACGCACAAAACTGATGTTTCTGTGGTCATTTTCCCTGCTGCTCTCTCCATCTATCAGAACTCCCACATCCTTTCATGCTCCCACCTCTGTGATGGCAGATGAGAAGGGGAATTCATCACTTGCAAAAGAGCATCACCTGGGGAGGGGATGGATTTTGTTTGATATCCTGAAAGGACAGCACTGGGAAGAAGCTTCCAAAATCCAGAGAGCTTCAGCAGGGAGACCAAAATCTTTGTGAACATGTCACAAAGGAACCAGAGTCGGGGCTAAAATGCTAGATCAGCCAGCTTGCCTTTCAAACTCTGATATTTTCCCAAGAACTTCTAGGAAACCTGTAATTCTGCATTAATTCAGTCACATAAGCACTTCTCCAGGAGGTCTATATTCTTCTCTGCATGATGCAAACAACAGTCATTCATTTTCAGTGGAAAAGCCATCAGGTTCAGTTTTTATAAATGAGAAGTGAATTGGCTGACATTTTAAGAGAATGAACATTTCCCATAAAAACTGAAAATAACCGAAGGGGATAATCTGATCATTTTGCCAAAAATTGGTGCTGTGGCCTTTGAATTTAAATAGTGGCTGTCAGGGGAAAAATCTGGCACTGATTTATCACAGAAAGGAGTTTTATAACTCACTTTTGTATGGATTAACCAATACAGGTGGAAATAAGATCATAACATGTACTGTACTGAGCTAGGATGTTTTACTTTTATCACAGCCTGATGCTCTTAATTCATCTGCTGACTTTTGTCTGACATGAGAAGATAATATCCTTGATAATCACCAATTTTACAAGGCTTTATATAGTTGCATCCCAGCAACTTTCATAAGTGATACAATAAAAATTCTTACCTTTAATTATTAATGTTATTTCCTCCAAAGCAGTAACAGGATCTCCTGGGATTAATTTGGGATGGTACAAATGCCAAGTAAAAAGACATTTAATTTTTTAAATGTTAATGATTTTTGTGTAACTTTCAGAGTGTGGCCCTGGCAGAACAGTGGGTGAGTAGAAGGCTCTACCTGCACCAGTGCTGAGTGTGAATGAATCACAAGATTTTGTAGAGGCAGGGGCTCATAGAATCACAGATTTGTGTTGGAAGGGACCTTAAATTTCATCCCGTGCCACCCCTGCCATGGCAGGGACACCTCCCACTGTCCCAGGCTGCTCCCAGCCCCAGTGTCCAACCTGGCCTTGGGCACTGCCAGGGATCCAGGGGCAGCCACAGATTTTCTGGACAACCTCTACCAGGGCCTCCCCACTTTCACAGCAAAGGATTCATAATCCAAACCTAATCCAAACCTTCTCTTTGCCACTTTAAACCTTAAGTTTAAACAGCACTCGAAGTCGCGTGTACCGACGATAAAAATTCGTCACGGATCCAGGGCCAGCCTTAAAACCTCCCTGCATATTGTAATGCAGGGAACCCCAACAAGGGGAGGGAATGATGGCTAATTTATTACTTTATTATACTATATTATATTAAAGAATACTATTCTATACTAAAGAATACAGAAAGGATGCTTACTGAATGATAAAAAGATAATAATGAAAACACGTGGCTCTCTCCAGAGTCCTGACACAGCTTGGCCCTGATTGGCCAATGAGACAAAACAATTCACATTAAACCAATGAAACAATCACCTGTGGGGTAAACAATCCCCAAATACATTCCACGTGTGAGCACAACACAGGAGAAGCAAATGAGATAAGAATTGTTTTCCTTTTCTCTGAGGCTTCTCTCGCTGCCTTTCATCTTCTTGGCAGAAAAACCCTGGGCGAAAAGAAATCACATTCGGGGAGCTTGAACGCCACACCTGCAGGCATTCCCAGGGGAACTTCCACTCAAAACCTCCCCCGTTGCTCCCCCCACAGGTGTTCCAGGGGAACTTTGACAACGACACGCACCGCAAGAACGTCATCGAGCCGCCGATCCTCGCCCGGCACGTGCGCATCCTGCCCTGGTCGTGGTACGGCCGCATCACCCTGCGCTCCGAGCTGCTGGGCTGTGCAGCTGAGGACTGAGCTGCCCCTCTCCTGCTGTAGAAGAAGCTTGTAGGATGCTGAGTGGGGTTTCTCCATGAACCAGTGCTCGCTCATTTTTTATGGTAGGCCGCTAGCTGTCTTTCGCCAGGAGGTCTAAGCCTGCCCTTTTAAAACGATCCGATCTGGTTTTTTTTTTGCCCTTGAAATCTGTTGGTGTTGTCCCTTCTGCTGTGGAATTATCCTCCTAGTTCTCCTTTGAGCTGTTCACCACCAGTTGAAACACGTTGAGGGAAAAAGAGAAAAATGGAAAAAAAGACAGCAGCATCCTTTTTACAAGGGAAGAGAAAAACGAAGCTCATTTGCAGCTTCAGGAACATTGGGCTGATGAGCTCTCCATAAATCATACCATCATCTTACTTGCAAAAAGTGATACTGCAGCTTTTAGCAATAAGTTTACTTGGGGATGACTGCATTATAGTAATTGTGCCTATCAAACACTGTCAGTTCTTACGACATATATTTTGGGAAATTCTCCGTGGTACTGCTCAAACACGGTACCTGTGATGTTACGAGCTACCTTTCACCACTTCCATCCAGACAGCAGAGTCCAAGCACCTGGAAGGTTTTCCTAACTGCCCCATTTTCCTTCTCTATTTTGCATGCTGTAGACACGGCCTCCGTCCTTTCTGTTCAGTGTCACACTGTGCTGGTGTTTTTTTCCTTGGGAGGTGTCACCTGTTTTGCATATGTAACCAAATCAGTGTATGATGACGTTAATGAATTTGCCAAAGTTTATGCATTTTCAAAGTTTCTGTGTTCTTTCACGGAGGCTAAGGTGAGGCACCAGGGTACTTGTGGTGTCTCATCTTGGGTGCCCACACAGACCACCAGAAATCCCATTCCAGGATGATTTTTCCAGGGGTGAGCACACAGCCCCAGACTGTGACCGGCCCACCCCATCACTGCTTTCACAAACACTCTGAATTCCAGCGAGGAGGAAAATGTGGGGTGAAGGAACCAGGTGCTGAAAGACACACTGGAGGAATTACTCCCTTACTGCCAGGAAACCCTCCCTCTTTAGGCTCTTCCTAAAGTCACAGCTTTCCTCCCCAGAAGGTAAGAGGTGACACAGGAGCACACCAAAGCCTGGCCCTTGTCACCCTCTGCTCCTAAAAAGTCTTTTCAGACACACACCAGTGAGCCACGAGGAGGCTGTTTCCTATCATGCCCCATCTACAGGAATGCTTCACAGGCAGCATGATAGCAACCCCAGTTTAAAAAGTAGATTTTAGGAGGAAAAGTGGAGAAGTAGGGGGGACATTCAGTGCCTCAGTTTCCCCTGCCGATTGAGATGACAATACCAATCCTTGAAGAGCAATCCAAGTTCCCTTGGATTAAAGTGCTCTGTGACTACGTTAGAGCAGCAGCTCAGACTAAGAAAGATCCCAGGACAGGGAGTGAGGGGACCTGAAACAACAGCACTTGGGATTACTGCCAACCTTTTAATTTCATAACATGCTGATGTGGAGAGAAAGAGAGAATGAGAGAGAGAATGAGAGAGAGAGAGAGAGAGAGATGCAGCTGCATGTTTTAGCAAATGTCACTGAACTTATTATACTTTCTGTCACTGTTCCATTCTCACCAAAACTCTGAACTTGGGCACTGCTTCCCAGGCCAGCAGCTAGCTGGCCCACAATCTGCAAAGGGCAAAGTTTACCTTGGAAACAAAATGGTTTGGATTTCGAAAAAACCTGCATTTAATCACACATTCTCCACCACAGACTAAATATATATATTATCCATTGAACTGTGAAAGACTCTAGAATAGCAGCCAGGAATTTTACATACAAGAATTGGGGATATAATGGTGGCGGTTTTCTGATAGTGTCACTTAAACTGTCACATTTTAGCAAACAGAACACCCTGCCTCTACAAAATGACTTAATCCTTAAACTGTATTTATACAAGTATTTATTTTATAAGGCTTAGACATTTAAAGACTTCTAAAGAAAAGTCCTGTAAAGGTAAAAGTATGTGTAAGAAATGTTGAGGTCCTGTGCAACACTGCTAAGTTTGTTCTTTATTTTTTACTTTGTGCTGCATAACAAAAGCCACTAGACTGTTACTGTCTTGTCTGTAACTGTGTTAACAGCATTCCTTAATGATGTATATATGGAGTGGTCTTCAAGCATAAGGAGCAATTTTAAAGAGAAAGTCAATCAATTTGGTGGTACTTCTAATGAGAAAAACAAAATCTGAGTTATGGAGCACCAGTCTACCCCTACATTATCTACTGGTTAAAAAGAAGATAAAAAATAAAAAGAAAAAACTAGTAATATTTATCTCTTTAGGGTGTGCACACAGAATACTTTAAAAGGTTTAAATACATTTTCCTATTATGAGAGAGCAGTTGAGCCTGAATTTAATTACAGATATGAAGAATAGCATGTAGATAATTCACTAACTGACTGTATCCAAAAAAACCAGAAGGCCATTTCAGAAAATCAGACTTCCTAGTTTAAAAACTTGTGTTAGTGCTCTTCTGAAATATTTGGTTTCTGTTCTTAATGTTGGGGTTTTTTTCCATGTTATTCATCTTTTGGGGCTTCAGTTTCGCTTTTGAGCTAATATTTCTTGGTTTAGTAAATTAATTGTAATCCTTTCATCTGCATACAGGGTTTTCATGTAATGTGACACAGTGGTTTTAATTTGGTATTAATTTTGTGTTGAGTATTTTCACCCTCATGTCCTGTGTCAGCTGTCAGAGCCTTCACAAGGACAGCTCCACACCTTGTGACAATACTCCATGACAATTCATTAAAAAATCACATATCTGACACCCTTACAGTCTCAACCTGCACGCTAGGAGTTTTTCCAATGACATTTTTCCTTGGCTACCTAAAAGCCTTCTTGTAATGGCACTTCCAGCATCAAATTCTGCTCCCAGTGTTAGCAGTATCAGTCTGAAACAGCTCTTGGTTTAAGTGGAATCTTTCAGATTTAACAAAACAGGTGGGAATCAGATTAGGGGACGGAATTAAACTCTTTCCCTTTGATTTTATTTTGTTGTCTAAGTGCATACCATTGCCAAAAGGGGCAAGTTATAAATTAACACAACTGTTCTCTCCCAGTGAAAGCAACCAGCCCCAAAAAACCCAGAAGTGCAGGACGGGAGACGTCCCTTAAGAGGCGATAGGAGAAAATCTCAGAAAAAAAATCCTTGACTTCTGTATTAATTGTTAACAATGACATTGAACAAGGCCAAAAGTATTCTCCTAATTAAATTTCACCCTGAACCAGCTAAGTATTTGTAGGCAGGCTTCACCTTTGTGTTGCTAGGTAATATGCTACATTTATAGCCTGGGAAATAAAGCCCTGGCACGAGGCTCCTTTTTATCGGCGTTCAGGGCCCGTCGCCTCAACTGGCTCTGGATCCGAGGTTGACTTTCTCTTTTGGAATGGCTTCATACAAATTAAGTGTCAGTTTTGAAGACTAAGGATACTAAATGAGTGTATCTTTGCTATACAACCAATGTGAACTATAATATTCAGTGCTGGCTTCTGATGTGTCAGTAAGTACAGAAGTATCTCGGACACAAACGACCTTTGCAACCTTTCAAGCTGTGTGATATTCAAATGGTTTTGTATATACCTAAATCATGTAGAGCGATGTAAAACCAGTACGACCTTGTCTAGTCTTCAAACTTAACAATAAAAACTTTTGAAAAATGAGGTGGTTTTCTTGAAGCTGTTATGTTGCAACACCTTGGAGGAGACACAGCTTATCTCGGTGGCGGCGAGTGTGGAGCAGAGATAGCACCTGGCATTTTCCTGGATTCATCCAAGGGGTCTTTGTGGTAGGTAAGTTTGTTCCTGGAAAAATCAGCAGTTGGTGCTGTGGTCTCCTCAATGTGTTCTCTTTGTTCTTCCAGATTAATTAAAAAAAAAAAAAAAACCACTCTAGGTTTTGAACGAGTCTAAAAATACTTTTTTTTTTTTCCCTATCCTGCTGCTCTCTGAACGAGCACCAGAAATGCAAAATGACAATTTCATTTCCTGTAAGTCAAATTTCCTGGGATATTTATCAGTCCTTATCCTCTCTCCTCCACTCCTGCATAGGTGAATTAATTTCTGAGAAGATAAGGGGTGGCTGCAGGCCAGACCTGCTATGAGATGCCACAGCAGAGCTGGTATTTGCTCACACCCTTGCCCCTTTCCTCTTTTATTTGCTGTGCATCCTGCTCCCCAAAATAGTTAACTCTATAATTTCAGTTTCTGAAGAAGCTTAGAGATTAAAGTAGCACATGGAAAAGCCATTTGCTCCCAAACCATTTTAACAATTAAATAACATAAAAAATATTATGTTTACTGAAAAGAGATGAAGCTTTGGTGGTTTACACCTTGAGTGAGCCCTTTTGTAGAAATACATCCTTTTGTTTTATAATGTTTCATCTTGTCTCCTTTCTCCAAAAATCATCCTTTAGAGACAAAAAACATCCACAAGCACTCACAGGTGACAATGTCTGCCCAACACGGAGTCTCAACACTCACTACAGCATGTTGTCTTTGAGAAGAAAAGTCACAAAATTGTAATTTTCCCTTATTACAAATCTCTACCAGTCACAAAAAATGAGGATGCAGGGCTGCACACGAGGAGTATTTTTGCAGAGTGATGGAGAATATTAGCAATTCAGTCATAAATTTCTGCATCTCGAAGCTTTCTGACTTTTGGTTATAAATTGCAGCTGTTTGACGAAACATGGGGTCTTTTCCTGAAGAAATGAAAAGTGTTTTTTTTTCCTCACATCCTTCATAACATATACACCCAGGAATTCTAGTGAAGACAACAAGAGAAAATAATGAGTAAATCTCTTCAGAATAGCAATTATTTGTCAATGTCCATCCTCCCATGTCTGTTGCTAATGAGCTCAAGGGATTAACATGGGCATCAACACTCTGAAATAAGTAGTCTCTGATACTTCTGTGGTAAACACAATGACACTTATTTTATACCTTAGATTTAATAAAAAGAGGCCAATTTGTTCACTTGGTGATTACTAAGTGACCTGTGATCACTTAGTCTTAGAAATCAAATAGAACAAATTAAAAATAATTTTTAAGTAGGACTAAATAAAGATAATTTTACTGATCCCAAAGTATTTTCATGTTTTAAATTTAATTTGCATAATTTTCTTAATAGAGACATACACTTTAGAATGAAGAATCCTGCTTTAGATTAAGAATCTAAAATGTGAAAGGCAGAATTGCACAAATTGTGCAGCTTTATGGTGCCATTCATTGCAAATTAACTATCAGTGATACATGTATCATTGTAAATATATATTTTTAAATTCCTCTGAATGGGGCAACATAGAAACATGTCTTGTTCTCAAAATTTCTCTGGCTAGGAGTGCAGCAAAATGCATTTTACTAGTGTACATGAGTAAGAATAATTGGGTTTTTATGCAGTTTATATTTGGAATTAGGCTCCACATGTGTGGGAAGGTACAGGAAGCACCTGGTGAAACACAGGTGGGGCACAGGAGGTGGGGATATTAATATTTATTATCATAATATTTATCATATTATTAAATTTTATTTAATTTCAATATTATAATATTAATTTAAATAGTATAATATTATTAAATATTAAATGTTAATTATAATAATATTTAGGAGGTGTCACAACAATATTTATTTCTTTGGTTTGCCAGCTGATGGGCTGCAGTTATCTGAGGTCACACATCACCTGAGGTCAGCAGGCACACTTCTCACTAGATGGAGGAAACCAACCCTCAAAATGCACTAGGAAAGGTCACTAATCATTTGCATCAGGCTGGAAAATGAAAAGCAGGCTAAATGAAGGTATTTGCTCTCTGGGATGCTGCGGGAGGTCGGCAGGAGCTGTGGGGAAGTGTGTTGTGCTGCCTTGGCCACAATAAATGCAATCAAGTGCACAGACTGCATAAAATATTCATGTGATGCCTTGAGGCAAGATCAAAGGGCCCCTAAGAAGTGATACCTGCTATTTTCTGATGAAAGTGTCAGAAAATACAGTGTGGGTGCTGTGGCCTGGCACACCACGGGCTGGCACGAGTCTGGCTGGGGTGGATTGACCCTTCTGGAGTTTCTGGGGCAGGGGAGCCCCAGCCAAGGCTCTTCAGGAAGGACAGGCAGGGGAAACAAGGAGAGGATGCCACCTGTAAGCAAAGAGCAGGTGGAGTTCATGGAAATCTGCTGGGATGGGTGAGGAGATGACAAAGAGCTCACAGGGAGGGCAGGGACAGGGGACAGGGTGGCAGGGACAGGTGAGAGGGTGGCAGGGATGTGCCACAGGGCAGGGACAGGTGGCAGGGATGTGCCACAGAGGGCAGGAAGGGTCGATGAGCCCTCTGTGCACAGACAAGCCCTGCTCCTCAAGGAGGACTTCAAGCACCCCAAATGAGAATCCAGGGTTGGGATAAAATTTAAAGATTACCTAATCCAACCCCCAGCCATGGCAGGGACCCCTCCCAGTGTCCCAATGCCCAGCCTGGCCTTGGGCACTGCCAGGGATGCAGGGGCAGCCCCAGCTGCTCTGGGCACCCTGTGCCAGGGAACAATTCCTTCTCAATAACTAATAACTAAACCCACCTATCTTTTCTTCCTGACTTCCCAAAAACTAAAGCTACCCAGAGGGGCTGTGTTGGCTGTGAAATGGAGGAATTCCAGATCCTTTGGGTGGTGAGGAAAGCACACAAGTTCAACAGCCTGGACTTCAGGAGAGGAGAATTTGGCTTCTTCAGGGATTGCTTGGTCAAGGATGGTGGGTTTACATCCAGGAGGGAATCAGGGCCCATTAAAACTGATTAATATTCAATGATCACCTCCTCTAAACTCAGGAGCAAAACATCCCAACAAAGAGAAAATCAGACAAAGATGCCAGGAGTCCTGTGTGGGTGGACAAACAGGAAACACAAAAAGGAAATCTGCAGAGCATGGAGGCAATCACAGCCAGCCTGGGAGGCACACAGGGAAGCCACCCAGGATCAGGTTAGCAAAGGTAAAGCCCTGAGAGAGTTAAATCTATCCAAGGACATCAAGGGCAACATGAAAAGTTCCTGTAGGTGTGTTGGGGAAAAAAGGTGTAGGGAAAATCTGGGCTCACTCTGGAAGAAAAGGGGAGACCCAGGACATGGAGAATGCTGAGGTACTCAACAGCTGGGCTCAGTTTCACCAAGCACTGCTCTGGTTACACTGCCCACGGTGCAGAAAGGGAAGGGAGGGGCTGAAG
Source organism: Leucosticte australis (assembly GCA_025504685.1). Taxonomy (NCBI): domain Eukaryota; kingdom Metazoa; phylum Chordata; class Aves; order Passeriformes; family Fringillidae; genus Leucosticte; species Leucosticte australis. The sequence goes on along the minus strand of JANIJU010000003.1, from coordinate 4,494,931 downwards.
AACTGCCCAGAGTGGGAGGGGATCAGGCTGGAGAGCATCCCAGGAACTGAAGGTTCCCAAAGCCATGGCACCTGGCAGGATGCACCCGTGGGTCATGAGGGAGCTGTCAGGGGAAGGGGCTAAGCCACTTTGAGAAGTCATGGCAGTCTGGTGGAGGTCCCACTGACTGTAAAAGAGGAAATATAACCCAAATTTTTAACAGGGGAATTAAGGGACACCCAGGGAACTGCAGGGTGGGCAGTGCCTGTGGGAAGCTACAGCAGATCCTTCTAAATTATGGAAAAATCTAGATCCTTCTAAAAAAAAAAAAAAAAAATTAAAAAAAATTAGTAGTATCTAACAAATTTAGATCCTTCAAAATTATGGAAATTATGCCAAGGCACACGGAAAATAAGGAGATGATTTCTGACATCTTCACGTGGCTCCACTGAGGGCAAGTTGTGCCTGGGAGGTCTGGTGGGTTCTGTGATGCAGCTGCAGCACTGGAGGGATGAGGGAAGAGCAATTGGGGTTCTTCCCTCATTTTCTTCTTGTGAAGGATGTGCCTCTACTATTCCTGGCATGGAGTAATTCCTTTATCACACGTGACTCGTGCCACTATAGCAGGTTCACAGCTTCTCTAAAGTGTGTGTTCACAGCTTCTTTGGAAGAGTGAAAAGGAACTAACGGGTAATTTTTGATTAAGCAATTAAAGGATGGGTTGTTTGAGTAAATATGCAGTGCACATTTACATACATATTTATATATATGTATATATATCTGCATTTTCTGCAGGTCATGTCATACATGTCACACTTCATCTGAGAACAGGGAGAGAAAAGTGGAAGCAGTATTACAAAGATGTTAATTAAGCTCATCAGCCTAATCTAGCTGTTCTTCTGATGTGTGCTGATACAATTTTCTTCCATTTAAGAAAAAAATTGATGAGGATGGGGAGCACGGTGCATCTTTGGAGGTGCTTCATGTCTGCCCCCAGTTTGCTACCACAGAATGGTTTGGGTTCAAAGCCCAAGCAGCCCAACCCCTTGCCATGGGCAGGGACAGCCTGAGCCAGACCCTGTCACTCAGAGCCCCATCCCACCTGACCTTGAGTGTTTCCAGGCGTGGAGCAGCCACCACCTCTCTGGGAAGCCTCTTTCAGGGTTTCACCGCCCTCCCTGTGAAAGACTTCTCCCTTATTTCTAATCTCAATTGGAACTCTTTTAGTTTAAAACCCTTTTCCCTTTGTCCAGTCACAAATGCTCCTGCTCAAAGGTTCGTCCCCAGTTACCTGGCATGGAAATGGGCAGCATCACTTGAAAGCCAGAAGTGCTTCTTTATTTCAAAGCCATTTTTCCCTTTACCGAGGGATTTGCAAGTACTTCATTTCCACATTTTTCAGGAGCCACGGCTCCTGAGTGAGTGAGGAGGTTTTCTGGCTCACAAAGATGGGAGTCACAGTGGCTTCCAGAAGAATCTGACCCAATATTTGTGTAACACACACATAGAGCACATGCCACTCACCACCTGCATGGGCTGCTCCACCTCCCTGCTCCTTCCCAGCCCCTGAGCCGTGACAGAAAGTGTTGTTCAGCTGTGGCACTGAGACCAGCTATTCACCAGTGGCTTTTTCACTCAGCCAACGGTCACATTCCCCAGATATTTCTGGGAATCCAAAGCCAGGCTTCCAAACCAGAGCAGCCCAGGGGCTGGGTGTGATGTGCTGGGGGAAAACTCGCCCCTGGTCCCAGAGCAGCAGCTGAGCTGCCTGAATGGCACGCACAGTTCACATCTGCAAACACACAGTGGGCAGCAGGAATGGCTCAGCAAACATGTCCCAGTCAATCCCTTCATGGCATAAAAGACTGCACTTCAGCTGAAACATTTGGGTATTTTTGAAAACGTTTAGCAATCTTTTTTTTCCCTCGCCTCTGCCTCAAGCATTCCTCTGGCCTGCAAAAAAAAAAAAAAAAAAAGAAAAAAAAGAAAATAAAACGCATTTGTGGTTAATTTCTTCTCCAATGGGCTCCTTTCTATTCAGATTCATGTCTGTCATGCATTTAGACTGCCTAAATGGATGAATATTCTCCTGAAGTCAGAGAATGGAGTGCTAAACTCCACAATGAGATGGAGGGTGCTGGTCAGGCATCCCCATCCTACCAAAGGGAAGGGGCTGCCTGAGACCCCCTTGATGCCACCAGGTGAGCCAACACCTTGATACCAAACCACCACTTCACAGAGCTCAGGACCTTGTTCAGGTTGAAGGAGAGTGGGATGTGTCACTGATGCCCAGTGTGAGTGGTGGTGTGATTTCTGATGGGTGCTGTGCTCCTCCCAGGCACCCACCCAACAGCTCTGCAGCCCCAGGGCTCCAAGGAGAACTCCCTGGATCTTGTGGGAATCCACAACATCAGAGGGTTTTGGGAAAGCTGCTAAAGGCAGGCCTCAGAGACAACAGAACTGTGATTGGAGCTGAGCAGTAGCCATGAGATAGGTCAGCAGAAAAATTATTTCCAAAGTAGAAAAGCAAGGACAAGTAGAACAGTGGTCTGTGTATTAATGCTTGACTTGGATAATTCGGATAATTCCTTAAGCTGAAGAAAAGTTTATCTAGGAAGATATTGGGAAGTTTGAAGCTTAATAATGGAGCTCTGTGCATTGTGTTTTAAGGCTTACCAGCAGGTATTGTATTTGAAATAAGAAGGCATTGTTTTAACCAAAGTGATGTGTGCTTATAGTGGTTGGATGGAATCACTGTCAATGTGCTTCTGCTTTGAGTGATTGGTCTACCAGCTTAAAAAGTAAGTTGCAACATTAAGTTCTTGGTCTGCTGCCTGGGATGTGAGCTGCTGGCATCTTCCCATTGTCCTAACCATGTAGTGAGGCTGATGCTGAAAAATAAAACAGCTCAGGGCAGTTCCACAGCAGTTCTGTCCCGCTGGTGATTTTTACACAGCCCCTGGTCAGTGATGGTTCTCACCTCATGTCTTTCACAAGGGATGCTGAAATCATCTTGCACTGCCTTGTGAAAATCCCCATGGGTACAATTTGTTGGTAAATCCCTCTCAGAGCTGCCTTTCCCCCTTATTCCGAGCCCTCTGTCCCCATGGATGATCCCTTGGGCTGTGCTCTGATGCCACAGTGAATCAGCTGGATGTATTGACAGCTCTGCAGCCCAGGCCATCTCCTGAACTGCAGCAAAGGAGTGTTTTGATTGAACAGGCAAAGCCTCATTAGCATTCCTTCATTGTCTCAAGGCAGTCTGGCCTGGTTCTCCCTGGCCAGAGTAACAGACTTCAAACCAGGGAGCGTGTACACCAGGCTGTGCTGGGGAGAGGCACTTTGATAACCTCCCCTTTTTCCTATTTCTCATCTTCCCCAGGGGCTTTTCCTCTAGCTCTGCAGTAAAAATATTGACTGTACCAGCCCAGATCCCAGAGGATCTGACACAGATCCTGCTGCCTGCGCTTGGAAAAGTGGGGGTTCAGCAGTCCTTCCCTGGCTGCACCACTCCTGGCAGAGATTTTAGGAGCAGATAAGAAATGCTGAAGGTGACTCCAGCTCCCATTCTGCCTCAGAATCTCTGAGCTTCCCCGTGGGGCTGGCTGGGCATTCTCTCCGTGGTCCAGAGCACACAGGAACTGAAGCAAGTGTGGAAGGAGGCAGGACTGGGCTGGCCCCAACCACGAGGCTCTGGCAGCACCACTGCCAAAAACAGCACGGGCAGAGTCAGCACCTCCCATCCAAGAGGGCTGTCCCAGCCCTGTGCAGCACAGAGCTTGGATTTATTGCTTCTTGTCCAGTTCATTTGGACTGAATAGTCATCATGGAGGGACAGGAGGGGAAAAAGGGTAAATCTCCAATTTAATCCCCCTGCAGTCCTGTGACTCTCCAGCTCTCCCAGTCCCTAAGAAGTGTGGTCTGCTCTGAGCAGTTGAGTTTCCCCATACCTAGATTAATTTTACAGCCAACCTGCTTGAAAGTCTCATTCATTTGACACAATTCTGGCTAAAGTTATTTCAAATGTCAATGTTGCCTTAATGCCCATCTCAGCCATTTCACAGGGGCCCCTTCTCTGCCTCTTTTCATCTTGGAACAACCTGATGGCATGCAGGAGAATTAGCTACTCTGGGAACAGGAAAGATCATCCCCAAGAGTACTAATCCACAGCCTTTATTAAACTGGAGTTCAGGGGTGGTGCTGTGGAAGGTGAGAGAAGGAGGAAGGGAAAGGAGTGTCTGAGTGTGCCAGCTGGAATTGGAGATGCACTTGCAGAAGCAGGAGGAGCAAAGCTGTGAGAGGCACTTCTTGCCTGCCCTCCTCAGGGCAGCACAGCCCCACACAGGTGTGTGCAGGTGTGATGGGCTTTGTCATTAAGAGCTCAGGTTTGCCTGGGACTGCCAGACAGGCTGCACAATGCAGGAGCAGGCACAGCTGCAGGACTGGCATCTCTGCCTGCCTCCTCACCATGGCCTTTTTTTCTATTCCTATTACACTGAAGTCTCTTAACTAATTATGCAGGATCCCAGCCTGCTATGTGATCCTGTTAGCTCCAGGCAGAATTGCAAATGAGACAGGAGATCTCAGCTGTGCTGCTCCTTGCAGTGGCACTCCTTCTCTGTCCGATGTTAATTATTCCTTGCAGCTGACAATGAAGCAAAGACCAAAGAGTTAATTCTCAGTACAAGGAAAAAAAATCAGTGCTTGCTAATGCCTTCTGTGTTACTCTGCTTATTTACCTAGAAAACTGTTTGGTTTTGCAACGTGAATGCCTGGAAAACAGGCACCAGATGAAAGGTGAGCAACGGGAGGCACGAAGGAAAACATCAGATTTACGTGCAAGCCAGAGAGGGAGGATGTGCCACAGGCTGTTCCCAGGGAAGGCAGCAACTGAGGCACAAACTTTGCTGGGGTTTTTCTCCCTTGTGCCTGCAGCTTTGGGGGTGCCTCTCCCACACCTTGGCACGGGATGTGCAGGTGTGTGACCGACCTGGTGGGAGGAGGGCAGCACCCTCAGCTGCCCCATCCCAACCCTCCTAGACAGCCATGGCAGAGTGCAGAGGGACATTTACCTCTTCTCTCTGCAGGAGGAGTGGGAATCTGCCCCTTCTTTCCTGGGGAAACCCAAAGGAAAGCCACAGTGGCACTGCAGGATGGGTCTGCTGGTGCCACTGAGGCTGTGAGCAGCCCCCAGCCCACCTAATGAGGATTATTCCCCCACTGCAATGTCCCACCTGCCTGGTTCTGACACAATTACGTGGCTGAAGAGTGGAATTCATCATCTGGAGCCCATCTGATTCTGAAATGTAGCCAAATGTGTGTTTTGCACATCTGTAGGTGCCCCTTATGCTTGGACTTCACCAGCAAACGCCAACATTCAGCCTCTCTGTAAATGTACATTATTTATGTCAGCTTTTTGCCAGATCTAGGAGTCTCCCAGAGATATCAGGTTGTTTTTTCCTTCAGCCTCTCCAGTGCCATCAGCTCTGGGCACAGTGGTTTGTTTCATGCCCCTTTGTTTTCTGCTCTGATTCCACCAGCTTGCCTCTCCAAGCCAGTGTGCACTGCAGGATTTCAACACATTGGGGTCCCTCCTGAAAGGTGTTTGTTGATCTTAATCCAAATTACTTTGGAAGTAAGGGAGTGGAAATATCAGATATCACCTTAGAGTAGCTTTCCTGTACCTGAAGGAGTTCTGGAGAGAGATGCTTTACAAGGATGTGCAGTGACTGGACAAAGGGGAATTTGCCTTGAACTGAAGGTGAGTAGATTTGGGTTAAGAATTAGGAAGAAATGGTTCCCTGGCAGGGAGGGGCTGCCCCTGGATCCCTGGCAGTGCCCAAGGCCAGGCTGGACACTGGGGCTTGGAGCAGCCTGGGACAGTGGGAGGTGTCCCTGCCATGGCATGGACTGAGATAATCTTGAAGGTCCCTTTTAACCCAAACCATTCTGTGAGTCTATAACCATATTTCCCTGAGAATATTGCCTAGAACAGATGCATCATGCAAATGTGCTAATAAAAAATTAAATGTGCATCTAATTCAGGTCTTCCTTTTACCTTCAGTAGTGCAGTTTTAAATTCATCAAGTGCAGCCTTTTCGGGTCAAATGTTATGCGGACAGCAAGTGCTATTAATGCAGAGGATGACTCTTCCAGTTGTGTGGAATGCTATGTAATATTTGAGGATAAGGCTTGCCCAATCCTTCTTGCTGAAGCCATTCCTCTTCTTCCATCCTCCCTCAGCCATACTTTGAGAGGGAGGGAAAATGAGTGTGATAAATGCAGCAAACAATTACCATCAGGAGAGAGGTTATGCCTTATCCTCACAGCCTGAAGGAAGACAATGAATGCTGAACACTTGAGTCTTTTTGCAGCTCAAGTCTCTCTCTAATTGAGGCAGTATTTTGTTCTTTATAAGGGATGTGAAACGCGTGTCGTAAAATTATGCTCGTTATTTGGAAAAGAAAAGAAAAGAAAGAAATAGCCTGTATGTGATGAAAAGCACTTAAAAGCCAGACTGTCCTCGAGGTTTGTTTCTGTAGGTGAAGTTCTACACCATTGATTATAGAAACTGGGGGGGGGGGGGTGGGGAGTAAATTCAGATTATTATTTTCTGCTCCGAATCATAATTTTAATCGCATACATTTTCAGAAGTGCCTGATTCTGGATATTTCATCCAAAAATACTGAAGAATCTTTTGAAGAAAGTATGAACACATTTCCCCTTGTTTCAGATATTGGTTTTTAATGTAACCAAGTGCAACTCTGTTTCAGTAAATTCAAGCTCTACCTAAATAATAATGGAATGTATATTTTATTTGTGACTGCTTACCATCTTTACACAATTTATTGTTCCAAAGTCACAAGGAACAAACCCACTCAGAGGAGAAGCTTAACCCAGAAACTGTCAGCGTGCGTTAATCTTCGTTATTTCAAATACTATACACTTTTTATTTTTATTAAATATTGAAGAATTCCCACGTGCCTGGATGGAAACATTTCCCTTCAAAGTGTAGAAAATGTCTAGCACCATTTGCTTAACATTTTCATGCACAGTTGCACTTTCACAGATACAGAAATGACTTCAAGGGGAGGCAGGGACAGAAACTCAAATGTTGTAAAATGGACAATTTGTGAAGTCCGTGGGACACTCAGAAAAACAGGGATCTAGGAAAGAAAACTAAACTGTAGGCTGATCACTAGGAAAAATATCCTCAGCACCCAGACCTGGTGGGCACGACAGGTTCCAGGTGCAGAGCTCAGTGCACGTACCCAAAACTGAAGAGTTTATCAGCAGTTTGGTTGGGTTGGGGCAGAACAAGGATGCCACTGCAAGGGGAAGGCAGAAACTCGACCCACACAGGGCACAGAGCTCCTCTGCTCTGCCAAGGGCTCCTTTGGGCAAGGAAAATGTCATGGCTGTGTGTGGTGGTGTCAAGGGTCCCCAGGACAAAGGAAGAGAAGAGAATCTTGACTCCATGTTTCAGAAGGCTGATTTGTTATTTTATGATATTATATTATATTAATAGAAAATGATACACTAAAACTTTACTAAAGAAAGAGAAAGGAGACATCAGAAAGCCAGAAAGGAATGATCATAAAATCTTGTGACAGACTCAGAGAGTCTGGCTGTGATTGGCCATTAGTTAAAAACAATCCCCATGAGACCAATCAAAGATGCACCTGTTGGTAAAACCAGACCACATCCCACAGCCACCAGATAGTTCTTGCTTACATTTCTTTTCTGAGGCTTCTCAGCTCCTCAGGAGAAAAGTCCCAGCGAAAGGATTTTCATAAAATACGTCAGTGACAGCTGTGCTAAATATTTTCACTGCACTAAATATTTTACCCTTGCTGTGCCATGCATGGTCAGGCCTGCCTGGTGCCTGATCCATGCAGCAGGTATTGCCTGATCTATTGTCAGCTGGCAGGTAAGCTGCTCCACTCCAGAGGATTCCATCCCAAGGCAGATCCAGCTGCATCCCAGGTGACTGCCGCTCCATCCCTGCGAGGGCAGGACACAAAAAGTGTCCCCAGGTGCACAAGGATGCCTGGGATGCTGAGCCTGGGCTGGCAGCAATTAGAGTGACCCAGGTTTTCTCAGAGCTGCTGCAGCTGGAGAAGCACAGCTCTACCTCCCCTGACCTTCCCACAGCTGCCAGGCTGGGCAAGCACCCCGGGATTAAGAGCAAAAATTAACTCAGCCACTCCTTCAGAGCAGCACTGATTCAGGAAACATGACAATGGACAGCTGCTTCCTGGAAATCCCAACCAAATAAATGTGTAGGGGGCCTTTAATTCAGTGGGTTTTATGATATGGTTTGGCCAATGTAATCAAGGGCCTTTTTGAACTCACTCAATCCAGTATGAAATGAGGGTTTTTAAAAAAGTTTAACACAAAAATCAAGTTTCATCAAGGAAAGGGAGTGAGCAAGTTGTGAAGTCAGAGGACCAGTCAAAACAGAGAGCAGTTCACCGTTGTTTGTGAGATCTGTGCACTCCAAACTTTGGAAAGAGTTTGGACTGATAGATACGTGTCCCCTCTGATGCACAGCCATAAAATCCTTTTATAAAAGAAGTGTTAAGCAGGCAAAGGTTTAATTGATGGCTCTGGCCAGCCCACCTGCTTTGGACAATGGACTCCCACCTTCAGGCTTTTCCTAAGCAATGGAAGTTTTTGAAATATATGGCTTTAAAAGCACTTTACACACATAATATTGCTCAAATATAGCCACCCATGAACAGTGAGACCATAAATCTTGCTCAAACAGGCTGTTCCAAAAAACAAAAAAAAAGCAAGCAGCTCAAGGTTAGCCCAGCAAAACAACAAACTGTGCTTGTTCTTCACAAGACCTTCCTTCAAAAATACCCATACCAATATCTAAATTCTCCACCTCTGCTCTCCCGCACGCCTTGGGTTAGCACAGAGCCCTCAGAAAGGATAAATTTGGGAAAAAATTGTCAGGCTGCTGACAACACTGCCAGGCTGGAGCTGGGGGCAATCCCCCACCAAAGCACAGGAGAATTCCTCCAGCACTGGGTGAAAACCAGTGCCCTCCATGCATAATGCAGGGTCCGGACACATTCCTCTGTGGCATTCACACTCTGAAAAAATCCCTTCGCCCAGGATTTTTCTCCTGGGAAGCTGAGAAGCCTCAGAGAAAAGGAAAACAATTCTTATCTCATTTGCTTCTCCTGTGTTGTGCTCATGTGGAATGTGTTTGGGGATTGTTCACCCACAGGTGATTGTTCCATTGCATTCTGCTGGGAGTTGTTTTCACTCTTTGGCCAGTCAGGGCCAGGCTGTGTTGGGGCTCTGGAGAGAGTCACCAGTTTGCATTATTATCTTTTTAACTTTCTGTAAGTATCCTCTCTGTATTCTTTAGTATAGTTAGTAGAGTATTCTTCAATATAAAATAGCATTATAAAATAATAAATTAGCCTTCTGAGAGCATGGAGTGAGATTCATCATTCCTGCCTTCGTCTGGGGGCAATGCAAATAGAATATATTTCCTGTCCACGAGGCTGGATGTGTGCAGGTCTGGAAATATCAGCTGGAATTTCAGTAGAATACCTGGAAATATCAGCTGGAATTTCAGTAGAATACCTGGGAATATCAGCTGCAGGAACCTCTGCAGGCTCAGGAGAGGCGTGGTGCTGTGGCTGAGCTGCTGTGGGAGCTGGGGGAGGCTGGGGCTGGTGTGGACCTGTCACAAAGTGCCATCAGGGTAGGGGGGGGGACAGAGCTCCTCCCAGAGCTCTCCAAGTATTGATTTTGATGGTTTAACTGGGTTTTCAAAGCATTGATTTTGGTGGTTTAACCAGTTTTACATCAGGGCCACCTGGGCTGGCTCCCACTGCCCTGCTCTGACGTTGTGCTGGCAGGAGAAACTTTCTGATATTTCCCTTTTCTCAACAGAAACATCTAGATGGAAAATGGCCATGTGGATGGTGTTGGGAAGAATAAAGGCAGGCTTCTGTTTGTTTGGTTGTTTTGGTTTGTTGTTTTGTTTTGTTTTGTTTTAGTGAGATAGAATCTCCGATTTGGAAAAATTGATTGGTTTTGCTTGATCTTTCCCCATCTGGCTGAGGATAATGGCTAAATATGTTCATCTTGGAATCTTTGTGGTATCAGAGTTCACTCTGCTTTATAGTCCCCAGTCCCTAAAGACAAGGAGCTCAGAGGGCACACGGTGCATTTCTCACCCTTTGACAGAGAAATAATGTAGCACAGCTTGAACAAGACTCCTGGAAGAGATGCAATTCAAGAGATCCTTTCAGTTGTCACCATGATCTCTTTTTACATGAATATATTATGCTTTTAAAACCTTTTTGGGAGATAAGCATGCAATTTGGAACTATAGGCAAGCAAAGGCAGAGAAAAACAAAGGGGATGAGGGGAATGCTGGAATTCCAATAAAGGGGGATTTTGAAAAGTAGTGATTATATGGGTATGACAGCAATTACATGGGTTCATTAAACAGAGGGTTTTACCATTAAGTTGTTACAGAGATGATCAGGAAGTCTAAGAGAAGTGAAAAAACCCAGCTCTCCTTATTCCCTTAGTTTACGTATCATTTACATCTTTTTGTTGTCTCTCACATGCTTTTTGTTTTCCAGTATCAAAGGGAGGATCCTCCAGCAATTTCATTTTCCCCTGCATTTTGGATGAGACACAAAAATTCCAGTGTGCATTCAACCAGAGCAATAAGAGAAAGGGTCCTGCATGCACAAAGCAATTGTACTGACAGTGAACCATCACCTTTGCCCCTTGCCCAGCTGCCTAAAATTAAAAATATTTTCCACTGCAGACTCTGCTAGTAGTTTCAGTACCAGGTCAGCACAGAATCTGGTGTACAACTCCCCTGTCACCCTGCTGTAGCACAAAAATAAAAATCCCATCATAATTTTCTTCACCTTGAATATCTGGGTGCAACAAATCCAAGGAAAGGTGCTGGCAGCCCCTCAGAGGATGAGAAATAACCCTACTTCACTTAAATTACTCTTGGGGGTGCAGATACCTTTCTGATTCCTGGCAATGAGGGCAGAATGAAAAATCTGAGATTAACAAAGCTGGTTCCATAAGAAATCTGGGATGGAAAGAGAAGTGAACGTTGGATCACAAGGTAACGATCTCACAAGTGTCAGAATGAGTGCAGAGGGGAGGGAGTCTCCATTTCAGTCACACAGCATGAGAAATTATTCATTTCATTCCTTTTTTTTTTTTCTTTTTTTTTTTTGTAATTTCTTCTTTGATTAGAAGGCCTGTACCTACATACCCCACACTCATGTAAATCACCTGCCTGTCCATCTGTCTGAACATCCATCCCGCTCCAACATCCCCTCCCTTTGTTATTACTCACAGCTGTCCCTAAGGGTACCATTGGAGCAGATAATTTCTGAGTAAATCAATATATTTTAGGGGTGAGCTTTCATGCAAGTGACACTAATTATCACGAAATAACAAAACTGCATCATTAAACCACCTGACCATATACACTGTGCTGTTTTATGTTCCATCATCCTCTGAGTGCTTCTGCTGGTTCCAGTAGGTGGGTTGTTTTTCTTTTCATCACTTTTCCCAACAGATAAAATTAAACTGTCTCAGCCTGAGAAAAATTATGAAATCTGCAGCAGTGAATAATCAGCCCTTTCACACAGAAGCAGCTGTGAGGACGTTTTAAAAATTTAAGGAAAAAAAAAAAAATTGTCACTTGCCAACTGTGGTGACTTCTTGTTTTGCTCACCAAGGAACCAGCAGAGTGTACCTGCTCTGTTTTCAGATATAATCCCACGAGATGGGTTTTGTTGGAAGCAGATGATTATTTTTAGCTTCATTGTCAGAGCCAAAGACAAGGCTTCAATCTTACAGAGGAGGGGGTAGTCTTCAGTGATAGCACTGTGCTAATTGCTGTCAAAATCTGATTCTTGACAGACAGAGGTGGCTTGAGAAGGAAAACAAGCGTGGAGCCAGGTTTATTGATGAATTGCTGATAAACCCAAAGGTTTGCCTTGTTTGGGCAGCACCCTCCAGACACTGGGAGGGCTTTCAATGCTCTTTATCACAGAAATCCTTGTGCTACAAAGACAGAAGAGAAAAAATTTGCCTAGAAGCTTGTAAAGGAGCACAGCTCATGCTGTTGAGTGTTTGACAGTGGGTGTTAATCCTTTTGATTTCCCAACAGCAACCTTCCAACATCCTAGCACATTGCTGTTTATCATGGCCCTTTTTAATGATCTTCTGGTAATTTTCTCTTCATGCTTTCCCCAATTGACCTGAGTTATACATTCCCAGCCAAATTTTATGAGCCATTACATGAAATGCTTGGCTAAAATCTTTACATACAATCATATTCTACACTTCTTTGTGTTATTGCATTCTGTACTTGCTAATGCACATATTTTTTGTTGGATTTTTTTTTCCCATGCCAATTGCTCATCTGTGACTAATCATCCACTTCCAGCTAGAGAGTAAAAGAACCCACTGTCGTGATAAATTTCAAAAATGGCAACAAAGAACAAAATAAGCCAAGTGAAAGTAGATAATTTCCTTTCCTTAAAGACTGAATACAAGCAGTAACTCTCATTTAACATCATGTAGCTCTCTTGCAGTGCAGTCACACAGCTGTACACTCCACCTCAGGCTCACCCAACCTGCAACTGGTTACATCATAAGCTGAAAGATCATAGATTTAGATGGGATATTGGGAATTAGGAATTGTTCCCTGTGTGGGCAGGCCCTGGCACAGGGTGCCCAGAGCAGCTGGGGCTGCCCCTGCATCCCTGGCAGTGCCCAAGGCCAGGCTGGACACTGGGGCAGTGGGAGGGGTCCCTGCCATGGCAAATGGATGGAATGAGATGATTTTTAAGGTCCCTTCCAACCCCAACCATTCTTTGGTATAAGCACCTCTGGCAAAGCTCTGCTTCTCTGATTCAGGTTTTCAGGTCTGGCATTAATAACGAGCATTAGATTTGTCTTAGTTTGGAAATGCAAGATGTGGCAGGGGTGTGTGTTCCATTCCCATCTGTCAGAGGTGGGGCAGTTCTCTTCTGTTCATGGGGCATTTTCTTTATCTCTGCCACAGCCAACCCTCCCTCCAGGAGATCTCTGCTGCCCATGGGCCATTCATTATTAATTCCCTTCTGTCCATGGCCAGGGAGTGTCCCTGCAGGGCTGATCAAATTCCACCATCCCATGGGGAGATGCTCCGCCCAGGGCAGGAGCCAAGCATTCCTACCTGGATACAATCTGAGGTTTGGGACACCCCAGCAGCCTCTGCCCCCTGCATTCCCAGAGGAGCAGCTTTCTCCTGCCCTGCATTCCCAGAGGGAGAGCAGGCCCATCTCCAGCAGCCCTGGAGCTCCAGAGGAAAACTCCCCCCTTGGGCAGGATCCCTGCTCCAGCAGAGCCACAGCTGGCACTGCAGGAGGGCTGAGCCCCCCTGGGATGGGACTGTGCCCCCACCCTGAGCCCCCCTGGGATGGGACTGTGCCCCCACCCTGAGCCCCCCTGGGATGGGACTGTGCCCCCACCCTGACACACAGGGGGACAGGGCCTGCTCTCACTCTGGCATTTGTTTGTTTTGTACTATTACGTTTGTGTTTTTATTTTCCTAATAAATGACTGTAATTCCCGTTCCCAT
>JANIJU010000003.1:4458008-4472441 GCA_025504685.1 Leucosticte australis | reverse complement strand
TACAGACCGAAAATCTCATAACTTTTGTGCTGTGAGGCATGAAACTCATCCTGTCAGAAGAACAGCACCTTCAGTGCAGAGTTACTAAATATTTATTTCAGTGGCAATGTTCTGTAAAGCTCCGACAGCTCAGATTGAGTCCTGCTCCCAGGCCCTTTCCCTTTTTATTGATCACATTAACACTTTTAACACTCTGCCTCCATCAATGGTCACCAGAGAGCATTCACTCAGCCCTTTTGCATGGAGCAGCACTATGTTTGCAGGTGTATAAATCAGATTTATTGCCTTTACCCACCTGGGGTCACGGAGTGTTCAGCTCGGTGCCAGCCAGACCCTGGGATCAGCTCCCAGGGTTTTTCCTGCCTTTTCTAGACCTGTTTTAAAAGTTTCCCAGGACCTGCTGGATCCCTTCAAAAAATTAGCAGCAAGGATGAAGATTCCACCTCTGGGAGGGGAAAAAGGCTGCAGCTCCTTGCCAGGCAATAAGTCCCCTTCTGAAAGACAAAATAATTTTGTCAGAGGCAGACAAAGTTTTTTCCCCAACGCAAGTTTTCAACTCAACAAAGTTATTTCACAAGCACGACAAGTAAGGAGGAAAAAGTTCCAGGGAGATGGGAAACCTCCTGAATCTGCCTTGGGATGTGAGTTTTCTTGATTTATCATGAATTGTGAGGGAAAACTCCTCAGGAATCACAGCCAAGCCTTGAGCCTTGGCTCTCCCACAGGTGTGACCTTGGTCCTGACCACGGGCACGTAACCACCCACAGCAACTTTGAACAAATACCACCACAAGTGCAGCTGCCCATCAAAAAGGGGCTTTTGAGACAAGTCAGACCTGACTTTTTGATTTTTTTTTTTTTTTGTTTTTAAACAGAAGGTTTGGCACTGTTACATCCCCGTGGCTGCCCTGGACCACCTGGGGTCCCACAGGATGGCACTGTGCCACAGGGGATGCACTCACCCTGAGGGTGCTGAAATGAATTTTGGATGGCACAATACAGACTCACCACAGCATTACAGCTTCTTTTTATAAAGAGGGGAAAAATTCCCAGAGAAAATAACTTTTTTGAGTGATAATGCTTTTCTCTTCCTTTTGGTGCTAATACATGTTGGATGTGATAACTTTTGGGTGCCTTATGTGATAAAAAAATGTTGTTGAATGGGATAGTCCACTTTTTATCCATTTTTCTGGGCAAGGAATATTTAAACCAATACAAGAAGAACTTAAAGTGGGGAGAGAAATAGACATACAAAAATAAATTAAAAAAAAAAAAAAAAAAAAAACACCAAAACCAAACTAACTGTTTTCTTTAAAACCAAAACTGTCTGGAACCTGCTCAGATAATTCAGGCCTGATGAACAGGAGTGAGTTTTGAAATCTCCTGGAGAAAGTCCTCATGAAGCAAAATTATCCATCTAACAATCTCCTATAAAGGTGCTACTGCTTCCATGAAGACAAAACCCCAGGAAATGCTGGAGGTGCTGCTGTTCAATGTGTGCTTTCATGCCTGGCCCACACTGAGATTGCTCTCCTTGAAAATTATGGAGCAGGTTCCTCTTCGTTTTTGTTTATTTTTATTATTATTTTAAATAAAATTCAAGTCACTCCTAGGCAAAAATAAGGTCAATTTAGTTGGGCCTGTAGAGAGCACTGCCAGGAGGATAACAGCAGTGTGTAGCTGTCCTTGTGGGGATAACAAAAATGCAGGTGGAGCCTGGAAAATAAGAGTCAAAGAGAACATGATTAATCACTGAATACTTGCAGAAAGTAGATAGAAACTGAAAAAAAAATATCCTAACCAAAACCTTGTTGATTTGGGTTTCTCTACTGACCTGTCTTTATCTCAACCCTCAACTTTTCTCACTTTTGCCTTTGCAGGTCTCTCCTAGCAAGGGGCTTTATGGAGCTGAGTTGCCTTCCAGGATTAAATCACAGAAAAAAAAATGCAAAAAAAAAAAATGGATACAGATCTTAAAAAAGGGGATTTGAGATCAGGAAACCCACACTCTAGCAAAATGGTCTAATGTATTCATCTGCTGAAGTGACAGCAGCAAAGGCATCCTGCACATTTAAACATAATCATAATATTAGTCATAAGGTATTCACCATGAAATATTCAGCTTTTCAAGCTTCTGACAACTGACTTCGGGATTATGGAACAATTTCCCCTTTCCACTCACAAATTCTAGGTATTTTTCACTGCCAAGACCTCACCTAGGCTTTTGCCAGTTTGGAAAACTTTCCTTGCCCCTCACAGCTGTGCACTCAGCATTATCTGTTCAGCAGTAAGGGATCAGAATTTCCTGATATTAGAATAAACCATTTTACCATTTGGCTTTTTTTTTTTTCTTGTCTCGTTCTGAGCTTTGCTTCCTCTGTGTCTCCCTCCTTGTATTGCCTTGAAATTCTTGAGCCCATCAGACTCCCTAAATTGCTGAATTTATACAGCATAGTGCTTTGAGGATGTTTGCGGCAGAAAGGATGTTCTTTAGAAACCCTGAAATTTTATTTTTTACTTTATTACCAATCTCGTGGAGTAATGAAGGGCAGTGACTTGGTGCCTTTACATTAAATTCCTCTTGGGAAAAGGTCATAATTGAATGTAACTTTTCCATGGCACCAACCTTCTCTCCCAGCTGCCACTGTCACTTCTTAGGACACCACTTACCCACCAGACACAATCCATCTGGAGCTAAAAAAATCCCCAAATTAAAAAAAAAAAAAAAATGCAGCCTGTAAAATGTTTTATCCTTGACTTTTGTTCATCTGTGAATACCAGGAAAAATTTGAAGAAGACTGTTACAGTTCATTTGACCCCATTCAGCCATAAATCTCCACCACGTGTGGGAGAACATTCCCCTTCCCCTCAACAAATTCACCTTCAAAACGCAACTGCATCCTGCTTTGGCATGCAGAGCTTTCAAAAAAAAAAAAAAAAAAAAAAAAAACCAAAAAAAAAAAAAAAAAAAAAAAAAAAAAAAAAAAAAAAAAAAAAAAACAAAAAAAAAAAAAAAAAAAAAGAAACAAAATGAAATTTCCACAGATAGAAATGCAAAACTCCAGATCATGTCTGTGTGGAGAGTTGTCAGGTCATTTTCAGACACCTCGTACCTTTGGTAAAGAGAATTCTCATGCAGAAGAAAGAATAATCTCTCTCCCATTAACATGAATCCAAAGTTGATGTTGCTTACTGAGGCCCTAATTCATTACTTTAGTGAATATTTATGGACAAAGAGGTTAAATAAATTACAAGTGAAAAGCAAACTACTAAAACACAAAAACAACAACGAAGAAACCACCAAAAAAACCCCGAAAATTCCCAACAAACAGCTGAATTATATAATTTTTTAACTTCAACTTCTTCCACCTCTGTGTGGTTTCCTTTCTTCACCACCTCCAAGAGATCTCCTCTTTCTCCCCCCCTTCCTTTATCCTATTAAGCAAAAATTGCAAGTCTTTATAGTTAATAAGAACCCATGCCATAGAATTCAGCCACATTTCCTTTTTGGTTGGTTGGGTTTTTTTCTGATGTGCTTTCAGGGTGGGTTCCTGAAAATTTTCCATGTTTTCCCAGTCCTCAGTCCCCACCTTGTTTGTTCTCAGCTTTCCTTTCCGTTGAGCTTGCTGTCCCAAATTTTAAAGCCATGAGCACCAGGTTACATTTTAATACCTTTGTCACAGGGAAACCCAAAAAAATGGGTTCCTGTTGACTCTTTGACTTTTCTCCCTAAAACAAATTGCATCTGCAGGGCCTTGCCTTTGAGCCACACCCCTGCTTAACACCATCCCATAACTCTTCACTCCCTACCATCCCATCCACCAGGCCTGAAGTGAAATTATCCCTCTTTGTGCTGCTGATTAAATGGGAGGGGTAAGAGAGCAAAGAATGCAGTGCTTTATCTGTTTATTTGAGGTGATAAATACAGAAGGGTGACACTGAGGTCGTTCCCAGAATTCCTGTTATTTTCTCAGAGCAATCCCAGTGCTGCTCCTTCCCTCTGCAGTGTTGCTCCCAGGGATAACAGCCTTGATTGTGGCAGCTCTGTAAAACAAGGAAAAGGTGAGCAGGAGGAATAGAACCTCCACGGAACATCAACTGACTGTTTTAATCCTATTTCCATTCATGTTTCAATTGTTATAAAATAAGTGGTAACTACAAATGCGTAGGAATCCAAATTCCACCCCATGGGGCAGGATTTACTCACTGGGAAAACAGTCCCATTGTTATGTGAGAATCTAAGAAAGATTATATCCCTGACTACAGGTCTAGCTGAGTCACACTCAAAATTTTGTCATGGCCAAGGACAGGATTGAGTCACATGCAGAATCCAGAATATAGCATCAGGATAAGTAAAACCATAATAGCTTAATCAAAGAGCTGTTATTTGAAGGAAAAGAATAAAAAAGTGTTACAAAAAAGGAAAAAAAGGAAAAAAAAAAAAAAAACCAAACCAAACAAACAAAAACCCACAAAAACGAAACAACAACAACAAAAAAACCTCAAATACCCAAAAAACAAAACCCAAATGCCTCAATAATCACAATATAGTTAATACTGTAAACACACTTTTGGATTCTAACAGTTTTCCCACCTGTTTGCTCATGTTTTCACCACAGCAGGTTGTCAGGACCCCGAGTTGTTCACTTGGAGCAGCCTGATGATGGTGGGAGTTTCTCCTTCCTTACTCCAGGACCTGCTTGTGGGTTATTTCATGTTTATTGATGTGCTTTACACTTTGGTCTTTCTTCGTCACTCTGTGATCCACATTCTGTCCAAATTCACAATTTACACAGCGACTTTCTCACTTTATATACTTGATTTTTGTTCTCATTTTCACCCCCCATAAAACTGACTTTACCCAGTTTTCACTTATTTAACTGAATAATGGTGAGCTGTCTGTAGGTATAAGGTCTCCTGTGCTGCCTGTGTCTTATCACCCAGGGGCTGCTCCTCTTCTTCACATCCCACACCTCCATTTCTCAAGAGCCCTGCTCCCACTCCAGGCCTCCATTCCTCTACACCACATCTCGCTCAAAAAACATTTCATTTTACAGAAGAATAATGGCTTGTTACACTTATCTGCACAAAAACCCTGGTTGTATCACACAAAGACGAGCAAAAGTAAAATAAATTAGGTATAGCCATCTGGTCTTTAGAAAAATTACTGATGTGGTTACACCAGGAAAAAACAGAGCTCCAGGCAGTCCAGGAGAGGTTCAGCCTGAGAAGCCTCAGTCTGGAGGCCCTGCAGTGGTTGAAACACTTCATTTTTCAGGGCTGCCAGCCCTGCACTGCCTCGAGCACTGCATCAATTCCCCTGCAAAATGAGCACACCACTGCAAGGTTTGCCAATGTGTAATTAAGGACAGCTTGTCTTGTGAATTTTTGCTGTTTGTAGGGAAAGCATGTACTGAAAGAAGCAACATTTACTAGGGAAAAATAGTTAGCTTATTGCACTGCAAAGACACACCTCTACATTTTGGCTGGGGGTGTAGAGCAAGGGGTAAGACGCAGTCACAATCAGGAATTAATGAATTACCCTTGCCAAAAAAAGCATTTGGACAACACACTCAGGCACATGGTGGGATTCTGGGGATTGTCCAGGGCCAGGAGCTGAATTCAATGAACTTTTTAGGTCCCTTCCAGCTCAGGATATTCTCTGTTTCCATGAGACATAAAAGTGCTGCAAGCAGGAGTCTTGGTCAATTTGGGGTTCCTTATCAAAAAAAAAAAGAATCATTCAGGAAACCTGATCTTAGCTCTTTGTTGTACAAAAAACTCCACA
This sequence comes from Leucosticte australis, assembly GCA_025504685.1. Lineage (NCBI taxonomy): Eukaryota > Metazoa > Chordata > Aves > Passeriformes > Fringillidae > Leucosticte > Leucosticte australis. Next base: position 4,466,654 of record JANIJU010000003.1, on the reverse strand, counting down.
TATCACCAGGTACTGCTACAAAAGTAAAGGCAAAATAAAACTCCCACTTATTCCAAATCTGAAAGATTAAAAACAGTAATGAGAGATTCCCTGTTGCCTGGGAAAGATGGACACAAATGACATCAAAAGAAAATTTGTTCAGAATTTGAGCTCTAAAGCCCAAATCCTGAAAACACAGCTCACCTGTAACCATCCTGAAGAAAATTCATGTTGGTCAGACTGGACATCATCAAGAAGCAATAGACAATTAGCCTTGATTAGGTTGCAGATGCTGAGCACTTCTTTCAGTCTCACCTGTCACTCAGAGCAATGTGTCCTCCTCCTGATGCAGAATAAAACCCTGCCAAAGAAGAGGATATTCCCAACACAAGATTAATTTTAATATCAAAGTTACCGGGAAGAGGTCAACATAACAATGAAATAAAAAAATATATTTTGTGAAACAGCGAGTTGCCGAGAGAGAGCTCGATCCTCTCTGTCGCCCGGCAAGCACTCAGCACGCTGCCTGCAGCAGGGGGGCACCCTCCTGGGCTTGGTTACCTGAGAGGGCACCTAGGGAGAACTGACCCACGTTATAGTGGTGACAGCTCCCTGTAGCGGACGGGGCTCGCGGCTACAATCCAACAGGAAGAAGGTGACTCCAGCCGAGGATTAAAATACCTTTTATTTTAGGTGGGTAACCTCAGAGCTGTAGCCATGTGCACCGGCTTACAGCGCCTTATCAAGGGGGCTGGAAACAGGGGTGGGAACGACATCTGGACCAATGGAAGGCAAGGAGGGAGTGGTATTAGAGGGAGTGACATTAAGGGAGAAGCAATAGGAATGCATAAAGGGCGGGACCCTGGCCCCTGAGCCAATCACCCGACGCTCAAGCCAGAAGTTTCTAGAGGGAAGGGAGGGGGCGTCGAGTGACAGACAAGGGACCAGGGAGGGGTCTAGGGAAGAATACATTAAAAGATGGGAGGGGTGGGAATGATTGGCAGCGAGGAAGAGGGTGGAGTGAGCCAAGCCTGAACCATATAACAATGGGAGGGGTAACAGAACCATCCAACATACAAAGTGAGGGGGAAACAGAACAACTTAACACAACACAACATATCCCCCTTTTTTGTTTAAAAAATAAAGAAAAATCAAAGGAAGGCAGACTGAACTTGATTGTTGGGTTCGGGGTCTGTATAAAAATCCCCAAACCAGGAGTGCTGGTCTTCTTTGTCGGACGACTCTTCTGCTTCTGGACTCACAACATGGTTTACGTCCAAAGGGGACACTATCTTGTTTAACAGTCTCTTCAACAGACTCCAAAGAATAGAAGAAGCAACTAAAACGATAATAACAACTAAAACTACATAAAACACAGTCTTTAAAATTGACCCGACCCAACTGGAGAGGCCCCACCCTGAGAAAATGTTCCCCAACCAGTCCGAAGTTTCGCGTTTGATGTCATGGACCATATCTTGCATTTTCTTGATGGAATTTCTTGCGTCCTCGGCCTTTGAGGACAAATTGAGACAGCAGAGGCCCTCAAACTCCTCACACTGGTGATTATGCAGGAGGAGGAGGAAGTCGATGGCAGCCCGATTTTGAAGTGTCGCCTTTCTTGTGATTTCCTCGTCTGTCAGGAGGTCTGATAAGGCGGCTGAAGTAAGATTGGCTTGTTTAGCCACCCAACACTCTAGGTGGGCCAATTCACCTAGAGCCTTAGTTGCTGACACCCAAGGCAAAAACACGGTGATAGCAACTCCTTTTGGTTTTGACCAATGAATAATTTCGGAGTCACAGTCCGAATTAAGATTTTGAAGGTCCCTCTTGGGACGGGCCAAATCAGCTGTGCCATTCCTATTCTTCCAATTGATAATTTGGGTCAAGTTGGGGGTAAACAGCGACAGCTTGCCAAGGGTGCAAGGACCTCCGATGAGGCGAGAGGGGATGCCTGCCCATGCTCGGTCTCCACAAATTAAAAATACACCTCGGGGCAGGGATAAGGGCTGATTTCTCGCAGTGGCGGCTGCATTGACTTTGGCGAGGGTGTCACACCACTGCCTAGCCATGAATTCTTTCTTAGATTGCCGCACCACCGGGTACCGCCAACCGGAAGGGTCTGGGGTCCAAGGGGGGTCGAATTGAAAACAAAGGGAGGCGTTGGCGGAGCCGAGCAGATCGAATTCAAGAGGCTCGGAACTCAAAGGTACCAGCCCTTTGGTTCCGGCCCTCCAGGTAAATCTAGGATCAGGGCCAGGGGTAACAACACCTTTCTGGGAGAGTAAAGGAGCAAAGGAGGTATTGAAGGGGAGAGGTAAATCTTTTGGAGGGAAAGGGATCCCCACAAGGCAGGACGACATCGGGTTCTCTGCTGAAGCGGTGTTAAGGCAGATGTGGTCCTGGCCGAGGACTTGAGCTAAGGTCCGCCAGACATTAGCCTTCGGTTGGGGAACAATCCAAGGGTCGGCGGGTGTCAAGCACAACCACCACATAGCCAGATGGATGGTATACGCAACGAGGGATGGAGCCATTGGGTCAGGGCCACTGAAAGGACACAAACATAAATTACGAAATTGAACTCAAAGGTCTTTGCTTGACTCACTCGATGAGGTCTAGATCTGCCTCAAAGGGCTTGCGCTTCCTCCTCCAACAAGCCTCCTCCACCTGTGCCACAGTCTCGACTGCATCAGCCTTTTTGGACAGGAACGGCTTGACCCACTTGGATGGTATCCATTTGGGACCTGAGGGAGTGGACACGCAAGCGTATCCTCTTCCCCAGGTCACAAGGTCATAAGGCCCTTCCGTCTTCCAGGTCTCCGGATCCTTAACAAGAACCGGAGGCCTGGCTTTCAGGTGCAGCTGCTCGTGATGACCAAAGTGCCTGATGATAGGGGGATTTAAATTATCAAAAGAACAGTTTAAAAAATTCATAGTAAAAAGGGCCTTGGGCAGTCGTACTTGGGGGGACTCCACCTTCACTGCCGTACATTGTTGTTCCAGAACTCTTTTCAAGCTCTGGTGGGTCCTCTCCACCACGGCTTGGCCTGTCGGGGAATAGGGGATGCCGGTTTTGTGCTCTATCCCCCATTGCTGCAGGAAACTCCGGAATTCCCTGGACTTATACGCTGGGCCATTGTCAGTTTTGATGACCTTAGGGATACCCAGCACAGAGAAAGCCTGCACCAGATGTTTTTTCGTGTCAAAGGCTTTCTCCCCTGTATGGGCAGAAGCATAGACTGCACTGGAGAAGGTGTCTACTGAAACATGGACGCAACTCAACCTGCCGAAAGATGGTACATGAGTTACGTCCATCTGCCACACCTTACAGCTGGACAACCCCCTAGGGTTGGCGCCAGAACTGATGGATGGTAGTTGAAAGGATTGGCACTGGGGACACGTTGCCACGATCGCCTTGGCCTGTTCGCGAGTGAGTTGGAATTGGCGAACAAGACCAGGGGCGTTTTGGTGGAACTGCTGGTGGCTGATCTTAGCCTGTTGGAACACATCTGGGAGCGGGGCCATCTGAGCGGGCGCAGCAAGAGCATCGGCTCTCCTGTTACCCTCCGCAATGAACCCCGGCAGGTCCGTGTGTGATCTGACATGCATCACGAAGAAGGGTTGCTCTCGATGGGAGACTAGTGTAACCAATTTTGAGAGCAACTTAAACAATGCAGCATTGGACACCTCCTTTAGGATGGCATTCTCTGCTCTGGACACTACACCAGCTACGTAAGCCGAATCAGTAACAAGATTGAATGGTTCAGAGAACTTCTCAAAGGCTCTAATGACTGCATCTAACTCAGCTACCTGAGGAGATCCCTCTACTTCAGTGATGTCAACCTCCCACCGCTGAGTCTGAGGATCCTTCCAAGTCATCACTGACTTGTGGGATGCTCCGGATGCGTCCGTGAACACGGTCAAAGCCTTAAGAGGAGTTCGACTCTGAACCCTTTTTAATGAGAAAGAAAATTGATTATCCTGATTAAAAATTTTGTGGGCCGGCCGATCAACAGCAATTTGGCCGGTGTAGCTGTCCAAGGCGAATTGTAACATTTCGTTTTCACTGAGCAGTTTCTCGAAGATGTCCAATTTGAATTGGCCCGATTTTAATTGTATTGGAATGTGGATGCAGCCAAAGTCACACCCTGCAAGCTCCCTGATCCGTGATCTTGCTTTGCGGATCAGTTCCGCCACCAGCTCTTGTGGCAATGTCATTCTTTTGGACCGATGGTGGCTGAGGAAGACCCACTCTATAATCAAGAGAGGGTCTCTCGAGCCTCGGTCCTTACCCTTAGCAGCCTCATCCCATTGATAAATCAAACCATAGAGGTGTGGCAATTTTCCCAAAACAATGAATTCAAAGGGCAGGCCCGGCTGGTACCTGTGGGCCTGCCTGGTGGAGATCAATTTTTGAATCTTCTCCAATGCAACCTGTGCCTCTGGGGTAAGGGACCTAGGAGAACTAAGCTCCTCTCCCCCTTTCAATAAATTGAAAAGAGGGGCTAGGTCGTCAGTTGGAATGCCTAGCCAAGGCCTTACCCAATTCAAGGACCCACACAGTTGGTGGACATCTGCCAAGGTCTGGATGTTAGTTTTTATAGCCAATTTTTGCGGAACAATGGTCCGCTTACTAATCTCCAGACCCAGGTACTTCCAGGGTGGCATCCGTTGAATCTTGTCTTCCTGGAGTTCAAATCCTGCAGCAACCAATGCATTGATTGTCAGGTCAAGCGCATGGGTAAGTAGGTCGTCTGTTGGAGCACAAACCAAAATATCATCCATGTAGTGATATATTATGACGTCTTTGGCTGTTTCTCTAACTGGGGACAGCAAGGAAGCTACATACCATTGGCAAATAACGGGACTGTTTTTCATTCCCTGTGGTAGGACACGCCAATGGTAGCGCTTCCTTGGGGCTTCACGGTTGATGGTGGGAACCGTGAAAGCAAAACGCACGGCATCATCAAAGTGTAGAGGAATGTGGAAGAAACAATCTTTGATGTCAACTACGGCCAGATTCCAATTTTGGGGGAGCATCGTAGGGGACGGCATCCCTGGTTGGAGGGGACCCATATCTTGTATGATATTATTTATTTGACGGAGGTCGTGCAGGAGCCGCCACTTATCTTTATTGGGCTTCTTGATGACAAAAACTGGGGAGTTCCACTCAGACATGGTCTCCACTAGATTGCCCTTAAGTAACTGCTCCTGGACAAGCTCATTGAGCGCCTTCAATTTTTGTTTGTTTAGCGGCCACTGTTCTACCCACACTGGCTTATCGGTCTTCCAATTCAGTTTGTGGATAGGGCGCTCTTCAGTGACCGCTGCCCGAAAAACCTGAGGAGCCGTGGGAAAGTCAATTTTGGCTCCCCATTGGGCAAGGAGGTCCCTCCCCCACAGGGGTTCCGTGAAATCCAAAACGAACGGGCGTAATGATGCCAATTGCCCATCCGGCCCCTTAATTTGAACGACGCTCTTAGATTGACGTGCCAATTGGACGCCTCCAACACCCCGAATGTGACCAGTCACGTCTTGCAACTCCCAATGTGACGGCCACTCCCGGGAGGGAATGATCGTCACATCTGCCCCCGTGTCCAAAAGCCCCCGTATGCTTTTAGAAACCCTACCCCTGGAGAGGGAACAGGTAAGGCACGGTTTGTCCCGGCCAAGGACCTGGGCCCAGCCAACAGTGTAGGTGTTTGGCGCGTTTGTCTGCACCTGCCCGAAGTCCCAGGTCAGCTCTGGCACTGGAATGGCCTGAGCCAGAACTTGTCCCCTCGGTAGGAAGACGGGGGAACGGACACAGTATAGCCCTATAGAGAATTTGTCCAGGTCCGATGTCAAGAGACCCGGGACGATATTTATATCAGGTGGTGTAAATTTTGTGTCTCCAACGACAACATACTTACAACCGACTTCTTTCCAAGTACCTGGCAACTCTGGACTCACAGTGACCAGGTGGAAGTTGGAGTCCCGGATGTGAAGGGGCTCTGTCAGCTGCAACCTAAAAGGAAAAGTTTTAGAGGTGGTGGTTAAAATCGGTTCTGGCTGAATACAGTTGAGACATGTCAAGTCCGGTAAAGGATTGTACAAATCGATTGTGGCTACAGGCGGGCTCGGCTTGTCTCCCCCAGGCTTATCTCCTCCTCTGCCCTCCCCGCAAGATGACAACAGTCCCGCCTCATTTATATCTTGGCGCAGGGAGGGACTGCGCTCAGAAATTAGTTTTTTTGTTGGGCGTTTTTCTGCCCTCTTTGCATTTTGCGGAACTCTAGAAATTGTAATCTGAGAGGGCAGTCAGGCATCCAGTGTCCTAGTTTCCCACAGAGATGGCATGGGGCGGCTCTCCTCTGCGTTGGTCCTGGAGTGCAGGGGTGCGGCTGGTGCTCGGCCAGTGGGGCGGACTCCACAGACAGGGCTTCAGCAGCGTCGGCAGCAGCGACTCTCCGGGGTTGGTGACGGTTCCTCAGGTCAGTGTCCAAAGAGGAAACTGTGACCTTCCGAGCGCACACCTCCAGCATGTGGTGCAGGGTGGGTGGAGGATCTAGGGGTAAACTGAGGATGGCAGCCCGGCATGCCGGGTTGGCATTTGCCAAAGCTACCTCCTTAAGAATTTCAGTCCTGGCCTCCTCACTCTGCACTTGAAGATCAATCGCTTTCCGGAGGCGCTCGACAAAGGTCACAAATGGCTCATCTGCTAGCTGGAAAATCTTAGAATAAGTTAGATAAGGTGCCGCCGGCTTCAGGGCGAAAAAGGCCCTTTCGCCTGCCCTAGCAGTTTCTTTTAAAACTTCTGGTGGAATGGAGCGTGCCTATGATGGGCCATCAGACCAGTTCCCCAACCCGCACAAGTGATCTATGGAGATTATTTCTCCATCTAGATCACGACCAAGTCTGGGATTGCCCCAGAGAGAGGGTAAAATGTTTGTGATTTCTTTTCTCCATGCTGCCTCCCACATGATAAATTCAGTGGGATTTAGCAGACAGGAGAAAAGCCGCCGCAAGTCCACAGGTGTTACATCGGACTCGGTAAGGGTGGCCCTCAGGATCCCCCGGAAGTATTCACTCTCCCGGGAGAAATCCTTTTGGGCTTTACACAACTCTTTTATAGCGTGATGGGGGAATGGGGTCCACTGGACCCGGGCTCCCCCCTCTCTCTCAGGATGGTAGATGACTGGAGCTACTGTGGGGATGGAAATCGGCTCCAGTTCCCGGGCCTCTACCCGCCCCCCCCCCGGAACCCAAAGCGTGGGAACTGGAAGGTGGGGCGTGGGAACCGGAACTGAGAGAGGAGGAGGAGTGGCCGGGAAAGGAGTAGGAGATTTTCCCACCCTGTGACTCCGCCTCGAGGGAGTGGTAAGAGGGTGGAGTTTGGGGAGGCGGAGCTTGGGAAGGGGGAGGAGAAATGGGAGGAGCCGAGGGTGGAGAAATGGGAGGAGCTGAGGGTGGAGTTGAAGGAGGAGCCGAGGGAGGGACATCTGGGGGAAATTGGGAGGAGTCAAGGGACAGGAAGGGGTTTTTTGAAGGGCGAAAGGGATTGTGGGGAGAAGAAACAGAAAAGGCGGGAAAAGCCATGTGCTTGCCTCCATCTTGGGCTCCATGGGAACCATCTTGTGGAGACAGGCAAAACTTAACAGAGGATCTTCTAACTGGGGATTTTCTGACCGGGGAAGAGGGGGAAGGAGAGGAACCCCGAAGAGTCTGGCCAGGACTCTTCGGGCAGGGGGAAGGGGAATTTTGAGGGGAGCCAGGGGAATGGTGAGCACCCTGCGCCATGCTGGAGCGAGCTGCTCCTCTCAAAATCCCACCTCGGAGACAAGCAGGGGAGGGAAGAGGGCTAGGGCAAGGGGTATGGGCAGAACTGGGGACCAAACTGTGTGAGGATGGCTGTTTTTGCAATTTGGGGCCAGATTGTAAAATGATTTTAATTTGGGATGCCAGAAATGTGCTTTTAAGGAGGGAGGATTCCCCCGAGCGAACTAGATCTTGTAATTTATAAGTAACAGCTCCCCAGAACTCTGGGTCATAGACTTTGTCAGGGGAGACCTCGGGGCAGTGGGAGAACAGCCATCTCACTAACCTTTTTAGATCTCTTTTCTTAAACTGAACATTCCCCCCCGCAAGGGTACCCGCAACTTGGATAAAAACCCTCTTCTGAGTCGCAAACAATGAAGCACCCATAACAAAAATTTAAAGTGCAACTCAGATTCCCACCAACTCCAGCAAAAAGAAAAAGAAAAGCAAAAACCCCACACCAAGCCCTGTCAGAAAGGGAAAGCTGCGCAGCAAGGTGCCGAAGGGCACAGAGGAAAGAGGACCGAATAAGCTGGTCGAAGAAGGAGTAAAAAGGCAGGGCAAAAAAGGACACTTATGAAAATTTGATGAGGGCTGAAAAGAAAACCGGAGCTGGTGGTCCTGTTGGGGGGAACGACTCCACGGGTGCCTGGAGCTGCCGTTCCCGGTCCTCGGGGGAGCACCACCCACCAAAAAGGGGTCTGCTCACCACAAGGTAGCTTGACGGCCAGGGGAACTATGAGTGGAAGTCCAGAGGTCCAGAGAGTCCACGAGTTCCGTCCGTGGGGTCCAGGAGCACGCCCTGGCCCCACGTTGGGCGCCAAACTGAAACAGCGAGTTGCCGAGAGAGAGCTCGATCCTCTCTGTCGCCCG
>JANIJU010000003.1:4396355-4432284 GCA_025504685.1 Leucosticte australis | reverse complement strand
AGCGGAACAGCCCCCGCAGCGCCCGCAGCGCCCGCCTGAAGAGCCGGCGGCGTTTCCTGCGGGGCTCCCCCTGCCCGGGGCTCCCCCTTGCCTGTCCCGCGGGGGCTCGGGCTGCCGCAGGGCCGGGCCCGGCTCGCAGCCGCTCTCGGCAACGCGGCTCCGGTGCCCGGCGCTGCACCCGAGCCTCCCGTGGGAAGGACAGGGGGAGCCCATCTCGGGTTAACGCTGCCAGCCTTTGCCGCTTGGCCTCTTCGTGCAAGCTCAGGACGTTGATTTCATCCCAGCCATCGTCCTCCCGCAGCCGGGCCTTGAGCCAGGGCTTCAGGACGTTTCTGGATTCCCAGCTGTGCCACGGCAGCTCTCGGTCGCTGTCATCTTCCCAGCTGGACTGCTCCAAGGGTCTTCTCTGACCTTGACCCTCGGACACCTCCTGCCTCCTGCCTCCTCTCTGGGACAGCTCTTGCTTGCTGCAAGCGTCCCGCTCCGACAGTCCCCGGCGGCTTGTGCCTTCTCCCGGGGACAGCGGCCGCTCAGGAGATTCTTCCCAGTCGGAAATCTCCTGGCACTTCTGGATGTCTCGCAGGGACAGCTCTGGCTCCCTGCATTCCTCCCAGTCGGGGGCTACTGGGGAACGCTCCACCTTAGATGGGGAAGGCTCTTGGTCTCTGTCCCCTTGGGACAGCTCTGGCTCAAGGTCTTCATCCCAATCCAGGAACTCCAGGAGGCTACAGGCACCTCCTGGGGACAGCTGTGGCTCAGCACAGCCTTCCCCTGGAGTCCCCTGCTGGCCTTTGTTCCCTTCCCCTCTGGAGAGCTCTGGCTCCTCCTCAATGTCGAACGAGACAAAGAGAAGGTGCCCCTGCAGGGCCCCCCTCCTCCCTGTCTTTGGCCCCCCTGAGCCCCTCTCGGCCTCCTCCTGCCCCCCGCTCAAGGCCTGGGCTCTCTGCGGGCCGGGCGAGGGCCAGGGGGGGCTGGGAGTTGGGCTTTGCCTCGTCCTTGTCCATGGCTGCCGCGCCGTGGCACAGACAGGGCCGGGACACGGCAACACGGCCGCGCTGCTGGCACTGGCCAGCCCAGGGCCCGCAGAGTCCCTTATATACCCCCAGCCAGGGCAGGCTTTGCCGTGTCACAGAGGGCTTTGGGCACCACAGTGTCCCAGTGTCACCGAGGGCTGTGACACAAGGTGCCTGTGTCACAAAGGCCACCCCACACCCCTGGAGCGGCCCAAGGCTCTGGGAGTGGCCGGAGCAGCCGCGGCCTGGGGGCTGGCAGCCCTGGCTGTGAGGGGCTGGGTGCAATGGTCAGGAAGGGCTGTGCCCCAGGGAAGGTGCAAGGGAGACCTTGGGTCAGTTGAAATGCTGTGGGTTTGATTGAAATGGTCATGGCAGAGACAAGGGGGGAGATGGAGAGAGAGAGAGAGGAAGAAAAAGAAACAGAGTGTGAGAAACAACTGCTCGCTTTGAAAATTTAAGGAGGTTTATTAAACCTTAACAAAAATACAACAAAGGACTACATAAGGAAAAAGCTGCAGCGCTGGGAACTGCCCCTTGTGCATACCATGTGGCCAGTTTGTCTTCAAGAGGGATGGTCAGTCTTTTATACCTCTGGGGGTTGCTTCAGCCAGCCCTGGCCCCTCCCAAAGTCTGTCAGTCAGCTCTTCTTTGCCATTTATCACTGGAAACTGCTTTCTTGTCACTGGATTGGAGGTCAGGTGTTGCCGTGCCTCAGCCCCTAAGCACCAAGCTTTTCCATTCCCAACTCCCCCATGCAAGGGACACATGTGCAGCTTCTTTTACCTGTCCTAGACACCCCAGGCTGTCTGATGGCAGCAATACAGAGGGGAAAGGGAACTGTGGGGAGAACAGAGGGCATCTAAACTACAATAACATAACTGTATATCACTAAAGCTTTTCTTCATATTCACACAATAGTTACCTTTTAATTGTGAGAGCCAATCATCTCATTATCCATCTATAACAAGGAGAAAGGGGGAGAGAGGAGGAAGAGGAAGAGGGAGAAAGAAGGAAGGAAGGAAAGAGAGAAAGAAAGAGAAAAATAAAAGAAAGAAAAAGAAAGAAAAAAAGAAAGAGAAAGAAAGAAAAGCTCATCGCATTCCCTTCTAATGATTCTGGGGGGGGGGGGGCGGGGGGAGTAAGGAAAAGTCTGCCCATTTCCATGCCCCTGGAAGTATGTGCAGCCCACCAAAGCTTCACAGGAGACATCACCTTAGGAATGTGCATTTTGCCTCAGTTTGAAGCTCTGTCAGCCTCTCAAAGTGTGAAGAAGAGAGGGATGCATCCCAGTGTTCTCACCTTGCATGCTGACTTCTTTCTCATTTGTGGATGATAAATGATCACTAACATTTCATTTGGTTTTCTGGTCGAGGACCATGAAACGTGGAGTGTCAATAAGAGAGAATATTTCTGAAATGAAACCGATTTAAATCTGCTGAAATCATTGGAGAACTTAAAAAGTACTCTGACATCAGTAACTTTTTATTTTTCAAGTTTCGACTACAATATGAACGTGCATGAGATGGACAGATGCAGAAAAAGATTACTGTGGTCCCTAAATAAAATTATCTGAGATAAAAGGAGGTTAAAACAGCATAAAGTGATGATGTTTGGAAGGAAAAGGGGTGAAACAAAAAAGAAGTACTGTGATGTAACTGTGGTAGAGAATGTCAGAATAAAGGCATTTGCTTCAGTGTGACTTATAAAAAGACAAGGAAACACACATGAAAATTAAAGTAAATGGAGGCTTAAGGAAATACTTTTCATGAAAGGAATCCTAATGGTCCAGGTCTGCATGCAGGAGCAAATTTTAGGACAAAAGCTGTGTGATAATTCAAGAAGTTATGTAAAATCTCATGCTGTTACACTGATTACTGGTTAGATTCACAATATAAACTTCACAAATTACAGTATACAGAGTCCAGAGGCAGAATAAATATTCTTTCTAAATCTTAATCACTTTCTACATGGAAAATCTACAAGGTGATTATTCAGAGACCAAAGAGTAACCTGCAGAAGCATTAATTTCTTTTTTTTACCTTTTTTTTTTGGGTGGGGGGCTGAAGGGGAGAGCACAAGCTTAACAAGAGGAAATTGCAGTATTCAAATCCACCCGAGACCATGAACCATAGTATTAGCAGAGTAAATTACTCTCATGCTCAGGGTGCCAAAAGCAATTTAGTCTGTATGCAGAAACAAAATCACAAGATTAAATCAATGTGTTTTCCCCATGTTTGTGGGGAAGGGATAATTGATTAGAATAGCAGGTCACACCTATACTAATGCACCATTCAGTAGCTGACATCATCTCTGCATCTTTGAAATGAACACCAGCTCATAACATTCACTTAGATACCTTTTAATTACTTTGCTCTGCAGCCAGAAAATGGAAGGCTAACTCATTAACCTTCTTTGCCTTTCTGGAAGGTGTTTTTTCCTCTTCATGTTTATGCTTGTTTGGACCTGCAGTTATTCCCACAGGCTGCAAAAGTATCCATTAGCAAACCTGGTCCAGCTGCAAGTTCTCTTTCAGTGCTTAATATATTCAGCAATCTGTTCTTTGTGATTCAAACCCATATTCCAGCCTTATCAGTAAATAGAAACTCCACAGATTATTTTTCCTATTTCTGGGCTTGAAGCGGTTTTTGCCAATGCTAAACCTGTTCCTTAGGTTGCTTTGTTGATGGCAGGGGATTAAGAAGGGAATTTACCAACAATAATACAAAACACTGATTTAAAACTGAGACAATCGAATTGTAACAACCATTTCTCTTACTTATGAGTAATGACTCCTTTTTCATGCATTGTTAATGCCTTCCTAAAGCACAAGGATCAATGTGTCAGAAAGAAAAGAGAAATAGATTTCCTGGATCATAGTACAATTTTTCAAAGTCTGGACTACAGAACTAGATAAAGACAAAGAAACCCAAATTAGTGAGGAATCAACAGAAAGCAATAATTCTGTTATGCTCGGGAAGTTTAGTTTACTTTCCTATAGAAAGACATAGAAAAAGAAGAGAACCTTATAAATTTCTCCATAAAAATAAGATAACTTTGCACTTATTCACAGAACAAAGATGCAGTAAGATTAGTTGTACCATGGGTGTGAAAAAATAGAGATAATCAGAATTTGTGTCCCACTCACAAAAAGAAAAGTCCATAGTCATTCAGAGGCAGCCACAGAGGAATTTGACTGCATCCAGTTTTGGCAAGAAGCCGGGATAAGACAAGGGAACAATTCTGCACTTCAAAGAAAGCTTTAAGTGATAATAGGTTAAACCCTCCTTTGTCTAATCAGTTATTTAAATACTACTAATTACCTGGGCTATTGCTTAGCTCAACACCTATAATTTGAGGGTCTTAAATCTTATAAAGTACAAAGGGTCATTTCACAGTCAGATCAGCCGTGTGTTTTTATGTGTTTGCAAGTTACATAAATGGACTCCAAGGAAAGCCTACAAGTTGACAACTTCTACACCTTGAGAAGGGGCTGCACACTGAATATCTAAACTGCACATTTATAAAATTACAATTTCATACTTTCATGAAGCTGCAAGCTGGGGAAAGCAGCCTGAAGCCAGGAATGCAGCAATTAAGGTGTGTAGTAGTAATGTTAATTGAAAGCTCTTATGCAGGAGGGCAGAAGGAAAGGACCTAATTGAGTGGCCATAAGGCATGGCAATAATTCTGCATTAGTCTTTTTGTGTGCCGCTTTGTCTCCCATCTGCACCTTTTGAGTCTCTTCTGCTGTACCTGTGCATCTGCTCCTGCACCTGAGCAAATCTGGCTTATGGAATCTTCCTGATCTAAAAAAATAGCCCTTCTTCCTATGCATCCCACAATAAAATTTGGTGAGTGATAATTCTATGTTCTAGCTCTCCACATGAGGTACAAGAAGCTGGAGAGGTGCAGAAACTAGAAACCTGAGAAACAAAAAAAGAAATAGTTAAGTTTTATTCACATATTACTGATGCATATCAGAGCCTAAGGAATGAGGAAGCAAAACTTATTAAGAAAGAATAAATACTTCTGTCATTTAATTCCAGTGTGAGGAAACAGCCGGAGACTGAGTGCACCAGCACCAGTAACCACCTTTAATAAAAGAGCAGGAAGATTTGGGTTGTGAACTGAGATTATTCAAGAGCCCTGGGGCTGTTTGCAGGAGCAGCTACTCTCACAAGACAGGTGAGGCTGTGGAGCCAGGGAGACAGAAAGGTAAGACTAACAATTGTCTCTGTTGTTTTAGAACCAGCAACACATTCTCCTATTTTTGTCAGAGCCTCTTTATGGAAAATTCAGAGAGGCAAAGACTGGCATTTCCTACAGCTGAGCCTTCCATGGAAGCCACAGAATTTTAAAGGATAATCCACCAGTGACGAGAAAGGCCTGAGAATAAAGAGACAACGAAAGCTGCCAGGATAAGATTCAAAGACAAATTCCCAAACTCCTGGAGACATGACTGCTCCCACACGATTCTGTTATCATCACAAAGGCTTACAGTAATGTAACCCCAAAGACCTTTGCAAGGATGGAGGAGTGGATCACTCTTATATCCTGAGCTCCTAAAAATGGATGTGTCCAATTCCCTACAGTTTAGAGTTGGTATTCTATTCTTGCTATGAGGAAGTTTCCCAATCTCCCTTCTGCCTATTCTGGCACCATATGCAACCAAATATTCATGACTGAAATGCACTGCTGTTTGCAGCAGGTGACAATACCTGTCACAATGCCAGTGGCAGTAAAAATGGACCATGATGCAAGGAAAACTAAATAACTTGTAATATTTTCAGGGCAAAAATACAATTCAGATCTTAAAAAATACCAGAAAGCCCAGGGAAGTCCACTCCAGCTGTATTCATACAGTATGTGAAGATCTGAGAGCTTTATGATGTAACCTTTGGCTGATGAACTTTGATTTAATTGGTTGTCTGCAACTTGTACCAAAGGACCTTCCTGCAGCAGCCTGTAATGAATTTCCACTCACTGCAATCACTGCCATAACCTTACCCTACTCACAAAAGAAATTCGTGGCCTGTAATGCCTCTTTGAACCAAAGAGTTAGGATTTTAAAGTTTTGTCTCCTACAGGGAGGGTTAAAAATGTAGCACTGAGTAGTGAATCCCACTAGCACTTATTTATAAAGGATGTAATGTGTGTCACCCCCTTGATTATTTCTAGATTTAAATTTGCTCAAAACCTTTGACAAGAGTTTTTTCATGGGGGTATTATGTTGGCTTTTCTGCTTGTGTTCTAAAACTTTTTTTCCTTCTATATCTGTGTGGGAGTTTCATCTCTTCTCTCACAGGTTCATGTGCTTCCACCTGTGTTCTGGCTCTGCTTCCTACTTTGTCAATCACCAAGGAATAAAAAAATCAATCACCCAGCTGACCTGCTCAAAACTTTGCTCTTGAGTGTGAATGTGAGCCTGATTGTCATGGGGAATTTTCCCCTCTCCCCTGCAATTTACTTTTTTTTTTTTTAATATAACCTAAAGCTGGACCATGTTACAGTTAATGGGTGAAGGTGCTTTGAAAGACCTAGTCAGAATTCAAAATTTTATGAAATAAGAAGTTTTTTAAAGATCCAGGAAGGAATTCAGCTTGGCAGAGGACCCCAAAATCACAAATACCAAATGAGGGCAAAGCAACTACCACGAGTCCAGTGGCAGAAAAGGTCCCTGGGGTTATAGGCAGACCACAAATTTAAAACTGTGCTTTAAAATTATGTTTTATACTAACATAATTTTAAAGCATTCTTTTGCAGAGGATGTAAAACCCAATTACTGTGCTCTAGAGTGATTAGTAAACTCTCAGATGGGATGCTTGCTGTCGTATCCTGCATTAAAGAAGAGTTAGACACATCTCAGAGAGGGAACCACTGCACTGTGGCAGGGAAATACCTGTCTTGGGAGGTTTAAATAACTTCAGCTAATCTTAGTGCATGGAAACAGACAGTATATCTCCTTGAGCTCCTTTTTCAGCCCTTTATAGACTTAAAATTACACATTCTATATCTAGGAGGAGTAAAAGTAGAACAAAATGTCCAGTATTTTAGCCATGTCTCCACTGTTTCGGAATAAGTCCTGGCAGATGCATCGTGTGGTGTTGCATTTTAACCTCTAAAACGTGGTTTCAGATGTGGCAAGCTAAGGGACTGCCTCTTGTCTCACACTCCACAGCTGTAATTCATAGCAGTGGAGATGGTTCAAAGTAAATTTTAAATACCTACAGACTGTCTCCTACTACAGTCAGAGAGCTCTGATGCCTTAATCCTTTAGGTAAAAAGCCAGCTTCCTCTGTTTTTCCTCTCACTGGGGTGGGGTAGGTGCAAGCCTGGAGTGAATTGACTTTTCTTGCCTTCAGTGGGGACTGTGTGAGTTTTCTGACTGCTATGAAGAGGCCTTTTATAACTGTGATGACTGAAGCATGCATTTATTTGGTGTTGGGGGAATTTTGTTCACTAGGAATGTATAGCTGAGTTCCTGAGGAGCACAGTTTATTATATAAAATCTGAATAAACACGCATTAAAAGCATGGTGGTGTTCTGCATTAATTTAATTTTGCTGCATATTCCTAAGGCCCCTGAACTTGAAGGACATTTGGTCAGCCTTGGAGTACAGTATGAGAATTAATTCATCATTCTTCAAGCACTTTAATAATGAAGGTCAGATTTTTCAAAAAAAAAGGAGAGAGCTCGAGCCATGGAGGGAAAAGTGACCTCGCTTTGAGAAAAAAAAAAAAAGCCAAACTCGGACTCAAAAAGTTAATTCAGAAATGTGATTGTTACCAATTAATCTCCTTATGACATTAACTGAAATAAGAGACTGACTATTCAAGTATCAACAAGAATGAGTGTTATTCTAGGCCATTATTCTCATCTTCTTGCAGAAGACTCAATCACAATGACAAATGTCCATTAACTGCTGCAAAAATCACATCACACTCTATCTGGAAAAGTAGATGACCTCTATTTGCAGTTTAAACGAATTTATTCTCATCAGCTTTAATCAACTATCAAATTAATTCGTAATGTTTGGGATAGTGTTACTGAACTCAGGGAAGCCAAGTTCACTGAACAGTGTCACATAATCGTTACCTTCTGGAGCATAATGAAACCCGAGGTGATGGGAAACAGCCCGCAAAGGTGATAGAAGTCGATACTTTCTGCACTAAAGAAACTATCACAAACACACAAATCTCTCTTTTTTCATCTGGAGCAAGATTTTGACTTGAAAAGGAATGCCAGAGGCTGGCTGTTTTCTGCCTTAGGTGGACCAGGGGAGCAACTTTGCATTTACCTTCCCAGAGCAGGCAACACACCTGAGCTGTCAAGAGAGAGCACTCAAATTTGACAGCTGAGTTTAGTGAAGGAGGATGCTTTTTCCTCACACAATTCAGCACAAGCAGGGTACAACCCATGCCAGCAAAGGCACAAAGAGCACCCTCAGACAAGAGGTGAGATGAAACTTTTTCTTTTATGTAACATGGTCTGAATTATAAGGTTTAAATTCAGATTCAGATCTGCTGGCTTAATTGTTCCATGTAAGAAGAGAAACAAGTGGCGACACACGAGGGAACCTTCCAGAAATGACGTGTCAAAAGATGTCCCTGGGGCTGTGCTACCTTCTTATGTTTCCTAAATTTTAACATTCAGAAAAACTGCTTTGAAAGCCTGCTGATTTGTTCCAGCAAGCCAAAAATTGGTAGTAATTCATTGTGTCTAAGAGGCCGGAGTTAGACTCATCTTAGAGTATACCCAGAAATAGTAATAATTATAATAGTAATAATACTAATAGTAATACTGCTAATATTTTACACTGTTTGCCTCACAATATTTTATTTTAGCCCTAGCCAAGCCCATTGGAGCTGGTTTTCCTGGGGCTGCCTTTCAGTGGCTGAGTGGCTCCTTAAAGCAGGCAGGGCTGAATCAGAGGGTAGGAAGTTTTACTCCACAGCACACCTTTCCCCATGGCCCTCTCCCCATGGACTGGAAACTCAGGAACACTGTCAAGGCATGATAATTTTTGCCACATTTCCTCTCGAAACACCAGCTCGTGCTCAGATTTGAACCGAGGCGAAAGGACGGGAGTTTGCAGAGCTTTTCCCTCATTCTTCCTCTCCTTGACGCATTCGCACACGCAGCCACACGCCATTTGGAGGTGAAATATTTTTCATCCACACAGGAAAGCAGGAAATGTTGGAAGAGTTTTCCCAAGCTGTCAATGGAGTGCACAGTACACCTGACACAAGCCCTCGCCTTGTGCGTTTGTCACGACACAAACGGCACCGGGTACCTCAGGGGACCTGCCTGGTATGTTCTAGTCCCCTTTGCCCAGAGATGAATTAGGGCATTTAAAGGAGAGCACAGAGGCTGCTTTCTGAGGCTCGGGCCTTAACTTTGTTCTTGGGCACAGCTCAACTCACAGAAAGCATCATTCACACGCACAGACACTCGCAGGCCCAGGTTTATGATTAATCCCACCGCAGTGTGCTCATGCTCATGTAACAAAAATGGTCCCTTTGTGGAACCTGATGGATGGAACAAGGCGACAGTATATTCAGGCAGTTTTTTTGACTACTAGGTAAAAAGTTCAAATTCAGCCCAAAAACTGAAGGATGACTCAAGTTTTGTGTTTGGACTTTCTGAAAATTTTCTCTGAAAACAGCGTGTGTGAGAGAGTACACATGTACAGGAAAATGTGATTACTGGAGACGAGGAGGTAAAGAAGGAGCACATCCAGGAATTCCTAATGCACTTGCACTTCTGTTCATAACAGCACTGAAATGTCACTTGAATTCAGCATGTAATTATTATTTGCCTCCCTGATATCTCATGGCAACATTCCCTTTAGTGCCTCAGTTTTGTTTTCTCTAACCTGGAGGTGCATTGGCACCAGTATTTGCCTAATTTGGTGCAGATAGGATGTGGTACATTTCAAATTTACTATGCTGCAACAACAAATGAGGATTAAAAGCTGCAGGGCAGCACTGAATCCAGTATTTCTCCTCCAAGTGCCAGGCAGAGACTGGTGCAGCAACCAGACCTCAGCTTCTTGGGCTACAGGAGGCTGCTCTTCCCACAGAAGGGCACAGTGGATTTAAGCTTCTAGTAAATTTCTGGGCCCCAGCCCACTCCTCTCTCTGCTCCCTGCCCCTGCGTGGGAGTTGTCCTGCCCTGGGTGGCACAGGGTTTGTGCCATAGGTCCCTTCTCACCCTGACAGCCCGGACATTCAGCTGCTCAAAAGTGTCAGGGATTCAGAGGCAGCAGAGTGGAACTCCTGTTGCTGGTGGAGGGACCAAGAGCAAGACAGCTGTGGTGGTTTCACTTTGTGGATCTCATTCTGGATGAGTCCAGCGTTGAAACCCTGTGGAGTTTGGAAATTTGAGTGTTTGTTCTTGACAGCTGAAAATAATTACTGCAGTGAGTGCCATTCCTTGCATTCCTCCTACAAAAACCCATGGATTTATATGCTATTATAGGCCTTTAGGAAATGGATAATACAGGTATTTCGGTGGACATCCATCTTTACCAGTCATTCCTCATATTGTGAACACTGCTAAGATAATTATTGTTGTGATTAATTAGCTGCTAAACTAAGATCACAGGCCTCAGTTCTTGAATGAGAGAAGAACAAAACAATGACAGTGACAATTCATACTTTTTCTACTTTTATGAATATATAAAGTGTCACTGAGAAAGAGTAAGTCAGAAAAGAAGGGGAGAAGCAGAAAGAAGCCAAACAACTGCATTGAAAGGTGCCTGGATAGCACTCATGAAACATTATTCTTCAGCAAAGGAACAATTAAATGCACAAATTGTTTTCTTTAGTGTCAGTAGAAAGTCTGTTACTTCAGCAAGGCTGCAGCAGACACTGAAAATATATTTAACTAGTAAATAAGGTGCTTCATTCAGAGAAGAAGTGATTGCTAAACAGGAACAATATAGACTTGTCCCGAGACTCAGTTTGTATGTTCTCTAAAAATAACAGGTTGAATTTTGTTAAGTTGCCCACAGAGCTCCTATAAATCCAGAGAAATGTCACGGAATGACATCAGTTTTATTATCTGAGCACAAAGCAATTCTGTCAGTTGAGCTTGTGCTTTCTGAAACAATCAGACACTGACTTGTAATGGGCTGGCAGCAGACTCAGGTTCACCTCTCAGTGATCCTGTTTAGTACCTGATTATGACAGCTTCAGTTTAGGCAGAAGACTGTGAGGATCACAGCCACATCTTGCTGTTCTTATGCACAAGACAAGTCCTGTTGAATTCAGAGGAAGGCTTGTACCTGGAAAGACTGTAGAGCTCAATGCTCTTTGATTGGCATCTCATAAACACACGCAGCCAAACTAATCTCTCTTATAACAAGTGTATCCTTGCTCCTGTGTGTATATCCCACTGATTTTTTTTCAGGATGCCTGTGTGTGAAAAGCTGGTATGACTTAGCCTACAATAATCATAACCACCTTTATTTATTACACCTTTTGTTCTGGGGCTGTCTGAAAGGAGAGCCACGCGTGGTTTTCTTGGGTGGTAATTCTGCAGTGCTGGTGATGCATTGGATCCCATGGGCTTTGGTGTCACTTCCTTCCAGGCTGAGCTGAGCTGAAATGACAACAAAAATCTGGGATTCTGCTGTGTCTGTGGGACCCTGTGATGCTGAACTGATGCTACCCACAGCTGGCAGGATGAAACAGTGGCCTTGTGGCCATCAAGGATGTTGTGTCACCTGCAATCAGAGCTGACATTTGGTTTTTTTCACCCTTTCCAAAAGAGGAAAGGGTGAAAAAAAACACCACATAAGGTATTTTTCACAATAATTGTTAAATACAGATTAACTTTCTGTCTGGCATAAAATCTGTAGAGTTCTATCAATGCAATAAAGCTTTGATTAAAAGCCTTCAGGATCTTCCTCTGACTTCGGCTATTTCTGGAGGACCTTTGTTCAAAATTATTGGGATCCCTAAAAACATCAATAAGCGGCACATAAGAGTGTCTACAAGAGCTGCATGCTGTTCAGCTGCCTTTAAAGGGCTTCCAGTGGGCACTGAGATAAAACTTCAGAAGCCTGGAGACCTTTTACAGGAGAGGTCACAGCCTTAAAGTGATGCTGAGGCTGCAACTCCCCAGGAGAGGCAGGTGGAGATCACAGGAGATCAAAGGTTGTAACTTAGTGCCCAACCAACTTATCTACCTGAATTGTGTGTGGTTACTCCTTGACTCTTTAACTCTGCAAAGAGACTTCCATTTTTCATCTATCAAAGTCCTGGGTACTTAGGCTTTGTCTCAATTAAATATCTAATCTCATAAGTTTTATTCATTTATGATTTTCAGGGATTTTTTTTTTTTACTTTCAACTAGCAGAGGTTGAAAATATCATTTTGCTATTATATACACTGATGTGGATGACAATTTTTTACTCCCTACCCATCAAAATGCATTAAGGAAACATAAAAGAAAAATTCACCATCTCTTTATCTCTGTGCATCTGCAGGAAGTTGAAAGAAAGTGATGAATGGCAAAACATAAGAGCAAGGGCTCCCAAAATGAAGAAAGTGGCATGATTAGGTTCTGTATTTTAAATTAGAAATAACTGCTCTGAATACATAAGTAATCAGACATCCATTTATATCCTGGTTAGAATCTGAAGCTTTATTAATTGCAGTGGAATCACATACAAAATGAAGACTTCCTCCAAGAAAACCAGGCTCATTAAAAGAAAAACTTAATGTTTTATGATAGTATTTTCCACATTAGAGTTCTGGCCATGGCTAAATCATCGTGGATAAACATACATATATTTAAACAGAGAAAGGATACACTCTTTTAGTCTAAAAACTGAGCCACAGAAAAACCACTAGACTGAATACTGATTATTCATATGAATCATTAGTCAAACAGAGGTGAGAACCCAAAATATATGAGTTACTCTTTCTATTTATAATGTTCAAGTTTATGTGGCATTTCTAAAGGCCTTTTTTGTCACACCCAGTTGCTCCATGTTGTTAGAAATAGAGATGAAATTTAGATCAAAGGACAGTCTGTGCTGCTAGTAGTCACCTAGTAAACATCCAGTCCCCTTTTCCTTTCAGTCATATCCTTTTTTTACACTAAATAAATTTGGGGTGACTCCTGTGTTTCTTACCATTTCGTTCATCACACAAATTCCACTGGAGGACGCAGCAAAATGAAGACAAACTCAAGATAAATATTCAGACAATCTGGGTAGAGTACTGAATATCTAGTGTTTCACCAAAAAAAAGTCTACATTTTATCACATTGTGAGAATACCCATAATTTACGTGTTCTGTCGTCTACATTTTATGACACTATTCTGTATTCAAGAGAAACATGTACTTCTTATGACAAGTTATACAGTGTGATCATTGCAGTTGTTAATCTGTAGAAAAAATGAGCTAAAAATAACAGGCATGCTTGCTGAGCCATGTTAGCAATGAATGTGGGTTTTAACTTGAATCTTAAAGAAGTACAATATTTCTTCCTCATAATCCTGCCTGAAGTTTTGCAGAGCATGATTTGTTCTCCACTTACCACTTTTGCCACAGTCAGGATTTTTTCCCATTACAAGTCCCTTCTAGTTTATCCAGGAACTTGAGAGAACCTTGACGACAAATCTGCACCGTGAGGAAAGGCAGAAATAATAGAAAAGCTGAGCTCACAATAACAACAAATCACTCATTAAGTGACAAACCAGATCTCCACTTCATTCACCCCTCTGCTGGTGTGGGTGTCTTTCTAAATAAAAAAATGTGCATCACTGACGTTCTCAGCAGCAGCGGCAGCAAAGATTTTCCTGCATAACAAAACTCCTCTCAGTTTGTGCTTAGGATATGCCCCCTAACAAAAGCAGTCTCAAAATGAGCCTTCTGTGGCTGATCATTTTATTGTTTGCTACCCTCTGCTGGCTTTTTTCCTTCGTCACATTGAATTGAAGCTGCTGATTGTCACTCAGGGAGACTTCCATAAGGGTGGCTTACTAGGTTCATTAAATTCTTCCATCTCCACTGAGATGGACAAGGACTTTCATGCAGATCACCAGTTTGGGTGAAAATTCTAAATCCCAAAAACTGCCAGGAATGCAGAAATTACACCTCCTCGGCTCTCGTATATGCAGTGAAAATTCATTGAGTCTGATGCTTAGATATAGCAACTCTGCCCATTTTTCTGACTTCTCGAGTAAAAATACAAAAACCCCTCCATATATTTCCATGTGCCCTTGATCTCCACGTTCCTCTGAAACATTTTTTTTCATTTGTGATGTGTATGGATCTGAAGGAGGAGGGAAAAAAAGTGGACATCTTATAGAAAATTAGGTAATCTTGACAGCAAACAGACCTTTCAATGCAAAACTGCAGGGGGAAAATATAGTTTGCAGCTGCAAATACATCACACTTGAAATCACAGGTAAAATCATTTCCCTGCACTGTGTGGCTGTTCTCAGAAAATTGTGTTTAGCCCTGAGACTCTCATTATTGAGAAGAGTTGTAAATTTGAGAGAGGTCAGTGCAAAGCCACTGATATGATTAAAGTGGGCTGGAGGCACTGACTTATGAAGGAAGATGAAAAGATCTAAATAAACATGGTCTGGCTGTGGAATGCTTTAAAGGCATCAAGATAACCATTAACAAATAGCTGAAGGATATGAAAAACTAAGCAGAGAAAAGATATATCTCAGGTACCACAAAGGAGAATAACCAAAACTAATGAGATGAAAATTAAGCAAGGAATAATCTAAGCCAAGTGTCTGGATAAGCTCCTAGAAGTGGAATGCATCAGGCCATGGAGCACTCCCTCGGGTGTGATGAAAAACCTATGGGCTGAGACAAATAGAGCTGGAGAGACAAAACTGGAGTGGGTGAACAAAGGGTTTAACCCTGCCTTTATAGAGAAAGAGGACAGAAATGTACAAATTGGTCTTTTTCAACTCTAATGTCTCTGAATTGCTGTGGAGATACCCCAGCCATTAATGCAATTCTATTGTGAATTAATCTGCTCATGCCTGGCAGAGGAAGCATCATGGAGCCTGTGATTCAGGGTCACAGATGTTCTGTGTCCATTGCAGCTGGGCAGAATGAGCCATGCCAAATTTTCCATTCACCAGTGTCCACAGAGGTTCTTCTTTGTAGGACTGTTCTCAATTAATTCTTTCCCTTCTCTGAACCAGTGCTGGGGATTGCCCTGACCCAGGTGCAGTATTCCACTCAGGGGTTAGAGGTGGAGGAAGATGAAGACCTGTGTTTCAGTTAAGGGTCTGAGAGCAAACCCTTCTCCCACACCCCTCCCTGGGGTCTCAGCTGCCTTCAAACAGCTCTGATATGGCACAGCTGCACAACCTGGGACCAGCCTGCTGTGAAAACAGCTGGGCTGCCAGAAATCCCTCTGGGCACCCCAGCTGGGGCTGCCACCCCTGACAGGAGCTGCCTTTCAGCTCAGACCTGTGCCCCTGGTCCTTGCAGCAGCTGGGGTGCTGGCAGCCTGGTGCCCAGCCTTCCTGCCTCCCACCCTGGGCACTTCCCAAGGTGGTCACAGACTGCTGGAGACACTGTGGCTGTGGGTAAGGTGTGCCTTGGCAGGTGGCACAAGACCTGGCCTTAATGTCTCCTGCCTTGCTGACCATGCTGAAGCTCCTAGGGAAGGATGTTTCTCAAGCAGAGAATTTCTCAAGACATAATTCAACCCAATTCAGACATAATTCAGCCCTAATTCACTCTCTGTTCTCTTTGTCACTTCAATGAAAACAATTGACAGAGGACTTGAGATTTTGGGGCCTTTGCACCCAAATCCCCAGAGTTATGCTGAAGCTCAGCTCGCAGTGTTTTCAGTTGTGTTGTGCCCTCAGAAAATCCTGACCTAAGTGAACTGCCTAAGCTCAGGTGTGCAGCCTGTTTTAGAGAGAGGACTTGAAACTAACCTCACACATCCCAACCCCCCAGTAGAGCCAGTGGACTTCCCTGTCTTTAAAATGAAAGACTGTCTTGATGTGAGCCTCAAGATGCTCCTCTCAGTTTCCTCATTACGTGCTGCGACTGTCAAATTAAATTTTTGCAAACAATGATGCGAGATGAATCTCAGTCTCCTCGTCACAGTGACCCTTTGTGCTGTGATCAGCGAGATGCCCACTCACTTTTTTACAGGGTATCTGTTCTGAAGGCAGCATGCTTCCAGTGCGGAATCACAGAGCCAAAGGGGAAAGGGTAAGAAAAAAATCTCCCAACCCCAAAAAAAAAAAACAAAAACAAAAAAAAAAAAGCAAGCCAACCCTTATGTGTTATATACTGAAGTCATTATCTGTTTTACAGCTATAAAAAAGATAAAAAAGTACATTAAAATGTCCCAGCCTGCTCGTAGCCAGGTCATGATTTGTGGGTGCCTGAGAGGCCAGCTCAGTGCAGCCTGACAGGTGTTTAGGTCAGGGTGAAATACGACATCCGTGCTCCCACTCAGGAGCTGGTACCAGCTCTGGAGGATTTGCCAAATGAGGATCTATTTGCAAGGTTTTGGTTTTGACAGATGAATAGCCCATCCAAGATTTTTCAGTGCTAGGGCATCCAAGAGATTGCCCCATTTATGGTGCCTTCTGCAACCTACAGGCATTTTAATCAGCTTTTACTGGCATTTTAATAAACTGGGTTTGCCTTCGGTATCTCAGATACTGAGATCTGCACACGTCTTCAAAGCAGAAGCAAGAGGAAAGAAAAGAGAAAATGCAGAGCCCCACAAATATCTCAGAGATGAAGTTATGCACAATGAAACCATTCCAGTGTAAAAGGAGGAATGAAAAGGTAATGAGATCCCGCAAACACCAACAAATTTATTAAAATTTTGCATTTTCAGTATAGATTAAGGTTTAAGCTTTTGGTCCTGGTGCACCCATGTCCACAAAGTCTGTCCCTGTCAGGCTGATCAGACTCCAGATTATGCCTCTGTCACCTGTCTCTTAATTGTGACACCCTGAACGCAAGGTAGAAATCTTTGGAAAACAGAAAGCACCATTTAAATCAGAAAATACAATTCAACACTGTGGAAGCCCACAACAAAGTACTTGAAGGTGCACATGGATAGTGTAACACGTGCATGAAATTAGGATTTCCCTCTATTCTAATAGGAACTGGCCTGGTAATAAGAAAAATATGATATTTGTAGTGACACGGGGTCATTTGCCATCAAGTTGGAGCACTGAGATCCTGCTGAAAGAAAAAATTATCAAATACAAAAGACAGCTTTGCTGTGATTTTTTTTTTTAATTAAGTATTTCAAAGTACAAATAAGGATTAAGCTTTCTCCTACATTTTCTCTGGAGAACAACCCAGAGAGGGCTTTTTTTCATCTCTGCTTTCATTTGCAGTTATTGGTAGATGACCTGTAAATAAACTGAAGTGTCTTCTCCCAGGAAAAATCACATCAAGTCCAGTGTATTAAATACCCCAGTTATACCAGCAGAGTTAGGAAAAAAGGGAGAAAAGACTTCTCACATGCAAATTTGGTTTTTATTTCAGGGAATCTCTATCACTTCCTCACACATGGTCACTTTTAGCACTTTAACTCTTCTGACTCTCTCCCCATCCCCCTGTGGGGAGTGACTGAGCAGGCGGGCTGGGCTGAGCTCCTGGCCAGGGTTAAACCAGGGCAGATGCTCAACCAGAGAGGTCTCAGACACAGCCTAGTGATTCCCTTCTTGCTCCCTGGCCAGTATGATGACCAAAGCCCTCTGAGTCCCAGCAGGATTTGTGTCTGTCCCCCTGTCCATCCCTGAGACATCTCTGTCCACGGGGACGTGGGAGCAGTGACAGTGCCCAGCCCCTGCCCCAGCCCAGGCACAGGACACCCTCTGCTCTCCCCAGACCCTGAGCCACCTCTCCCCAGCACACCAGGTGGCTCAGGGTGGTTTAACCCCTGCTGGCAGCCCCAGGCTTCTCCATCCCACACCAGGAACGAGCTCCTGGCTTTCCCAGCGAGGCTGGCCAGCCGGGAGCTTCCCCTTCAGCTGACCTTTGGGACTTTTGGGACAGGGCTGCAACCTTCAACTTTGTTTGGCCACTAGGGTCATCCCTGGGTGTCCCAGAGGTGACAAATGTCTCACCCTGCACAGGAACTGTCCATGTCCCAGCACCCTTGGATGAAATCCATCCTGTCCATGCTGCCCATCCTGTCCCACTGACCTGGGGGAGGTTGTCTCCAGCCTGATGTTGCCTCCAGCCAGCCCAGCTCCATGCCCACCCAAACCCTGAGCAAGCCTGGTCTGTCTGGTGGGAAACATCCCTGCTGATGGCAGAGGGAATTGAGACTGGATGTTCCTTGAGGTCCCTTCCAAGCCCTTAATGTTCCATGGCTCTGTGACTCTGTGATTGAGCACCTCTGCTTTCTGTGCCTGCTGTCACACCAAATCAATTAACATCTTAATCACAGCATCAATAACTCAGCTACAGAACAAATGAGACCGCAGCATGTTTATTTCTCCCTCAGAAACAGAGATTGATAATAATTAAAATATTTCTTCATCAAGGGAGCAGTGATTTGGGGATGGAAGGGTGTTAGTCTTCTTAGAAACAGATGTACAGGAGCTGTGCAAACATATCCACTAAAACCATTAAACGGAGAAGACAGATCTGAGTAAATACTGAACAATTTTTATCTTTTAATTTACTGTGTTTTGCATTGTTTTGGGAGTTATTCCTCAACTTTTGCTAAGAAAACCTGCCTGAGTACTGCTCCACATAACCCTGGAATACTTGTATTAATGTCTGCCTTCAGAACAGCTGGACCAGGGCTACTAACAGATGTTACTTAGGTTTCCTCACTTTTTTTTTCCTGTAAAAATCCACTCTTTACAATCTTTCACCTTTTTTTTTCATAATTCATGGATCAAGGGCAAGCTTTAACTTTCACCCCAAGTGAGGTGATATTAATGTCCTACATTTTCTAGTGCATGGTAGTTTGGCACAGCTCAGCTACCTACGTGGCTTTTCTCTTTCCTTCCCTTTTCTGTCTCTAATCTCAATAGGTTTGCTCCACTCTGACACTTAAATTCTACTAATTTGCAATGTCCCTGGTATAAACTGGAAAGAACTCCACTTTTTACTATCTATTTAATCACAGAAAATCAGCCTTCATATGTATATAGTTCCTTCATTTTAGGTCACTTGACTGACTTTTCTGAACATGAATTTTTCAGTGCTGTAAATCTATGCTGACTTGGGGTCTGGCAGTACTTTTAACATCATCCTGACATGACAAATTCAAGATAATTGAATTTGTGGCAACAAATTGCAGCAGTTAGCATGATACCACATGTGTCAGCACTACCTTATCTGCCTAGGAGAGCTTCTGGTCTTCAGATTACAAGTCCCTTCTCACTATTGATACAATTGCCTGCCATGTGCAATCATTTATAAATTCTAACTCCACCCTTCCTTTGTCGGGGGTGCAAAACTGCTTGCTTAAAACACAAAAAAAGTCAATGACAAACCTGTCTCGGGGTTGATGGCTGATTTCTTTGGTCATTTTGAAACATCAAAGGGACGTTTTTGCCTCCAGCCTTTGCCATTTGTTTCTGTAAAAGTGGCCGTGCTCTTGTCCCTTGCTGACCTCCTCTCTGCCCCCAGGTCTTTTTTATCTGTGATCTCCCTTGGGATCTCTTTGGTTTGTGTCAGCATTGGCAGCAGGAGATGCGGGGCCACTGCTCTGTGAGCATCAAGTACATTGCCATGGCACACAGCAAAAACTGGGGAGCCTCCAGCCAGCTTCTCATCCATTTCCACTGGGGAAACTGACACCGTGGAGGAATTGCAGCTCAGCATTAGGCAGAACTCAGAAGGAAGGCACACTGCCTCCTCAAGGAGTCACCAAAACCAACAGATCAGAAAGAAACCTGCTCTGCCCCTCCACCCCCCCAAAAGGGGGGTAAATAGAGGAATTGTGTGAGATGAGGTGTCCCAGAAATGTGAACAGCATTGGGTATCTGGCCTTTTGATTTCACTGATGCCTTTTTGGGATTGCCTAAAATCTGAGGCCAGACCAAGTTAAGAGAAGAAAAGCAGTGGTATGTATTGAAGGGCCTCCAGGTACACTTTGGGCAGACCAAACCCATCCAGGGGCTGCACCCAAAAATGGACTCACAGGTTTGCACACTTTTATAAGTTTGGTCCATTTGCATATTGGGGATTAATCTAACAATTCCAGCTCCAGCTAATGAAGTCATTGACCCCCAGTTTGCCCCCCCCAACTCCCTTTTGTTGGCATCTCTGGCCCTGAGGCAGTGAGGTGTCCTTGGCTGCCAGGCCTGGAGAGGAATTGCTGTGTCTGCCCAGAATGGGACAGCAGCAGCTGGCACTGGGTGTGGGGTTTGGAGTTATGTGCTAAGGAACTGCAGGGTCACAAATACATGGAAAATATAAAAGCCAAAATCCTAAAGCATCACCTCCTGCAATGAAGCAACTCCAAAGCCACAGCCAGCTGAGGAGGAGGACTCAGTTCCCGTGGGATGTGCAGCTTCCATCTCCCATCCTTGCCAATATCTCCTGGGAGAGCAAAGATGCACAGATTCCAGGGGAAGAACAAAGTTCTCCCGTGCCAGGTGAAAAATTCATCTGGTTTTAGGCAGCCATCCCCACCATAATGGGATGCTCCTGAATTATACAGAAGGGAAGAGTTCAAAATCTGTCTCTCTACTGAATAACAATGATATACAAATTTATCTTTTGTTGTCAATATCTAGGGAAACAGTTATGCCACCTCTGTTCTCTGAGAAAAAAATTATTCTTCCCACCTGGCTGACACAGACCCCAGACTGAAATATTTACTGCCTTTCAATGATCAATTCTTAATAACATGGGCAGGACTGGATGAGCTTAAAGGTCTTTCCCAGCCTAAAAGATTGCATGATTTTATCCTGTGAGTTTTCCAAATAATTAGCTGCATCTAGAAATTAATCTTGAAGTGGGATGTGGAAGGTTTGAGCAGCAGAAGGTTCTTTGTTCCAATCAGTCCCTCCACTGCCTTGCCAAAAATCCAGGTAACATGCTAAAAGTAAAACATTAAATTAGAAACTTCAGCACATACTAAGAAATAGCCCCAAAACAAGGGCTTATTAATGGAAAACTTCATGTACCACACACCAAAATACCAAAAGACAGATTTGTGAAGGCTGAGGATGGACAACCCTCACAAATATTCTGAAAGGCAGAATAAATGTTCCTCGCTGTCTCTGAATCCGACACCACTTTTTAATAGTGGGAAGAGCCTTGTTAAGCTGAATGTCCCCTGTATTTTTTTTGGGACACCACTGTAAAAAAAAACAGCAGGAGGGGAACTGGATGTCCTGAAAATCTAAACAGGACGTGGAGAGTTAACAGGAAATGGGAGACAGCAGAGAGCTTTAGCCCACAATGTCATCAGTCAAACTTCAGATCATCCTGATTCCTCTGCTCCAGAGGAAATGAAGATGTTTACCAAGACATTTACCATTTACCAAAAGTTTGATTTTAGGCCAATACCAGCTGTTTTGGCTTGCATTACTGTATTTTTCTTTCTGTTTATATTTTATTTCCTCTTATAAATTTAAAAAAAATTAATGATTGATAAAAAGAGAGTGGCTCATGAGCAGATGCCATTTTGGACATGGAGATCTCCTGAGAACACCAGAAACTCGGGAAGCAATTGCAAAGTCCAGAGCAGGGGAGTGGCATTAACAGCTTCAGCCTTCCTGAAAGCTCTTTGCCATCTTTTCATTTCACTGAGCATCCCTCTGTTCTCCTGTGAGGAAAGGAGAGGGTCTCAGCTCCCTCTGTTGCTCCATCTTCTGGGTTTTTTTCCTACTATGGCCACAATTCCTCTACACACTCAATAATTCAAACTTTTTCCATTGTTTCAAGCTCTCTCCATGTGAAAAACCCTCTGACATCTCAAATGATGTGCTTTGTACTTGAATCTTTATTTAAGACAGGATGACCTTAATATAAAGATTTTCTCTCACTTTTATTTATGGGAGGGCTACGAGAGTTAATACTTGTTCAAGCTTTAAGCACTGTTTTTATGTCATGAAAACAAGGCTATAAATAAAAATAAAATGAGCTGTCATTTCTCACCTTAAAACCAAACAAAGGGTAGTCAGACACCGAGCTTGCACACTTGTAGCATTTTCCCTGACATTCTGGAATTCCTGAAGCATTAAGCATAGGAGCAAAGACGATGCACAGCAGCACTACTGGAGTTTCAGCTTTGTTCTACACCTTTTCCCTGGTGTAACCCACGGAGCTCTTTGCTTCCTTGACCACCACGGCGCAGCTGAGCAGATGTTCTCCCTGAGTTTTTCTCCTGTGAGGCACGGGTCTTTCTCCAGAGTGATCACAGCTAATTTATAACCCATCAAAGCGTATGAAAAATTCAGATGGTTCTTACCAGTGTTAAGCGAGCTTCCAAGAAGAAATGCCTTTGGAATTCATCTGAGAACAGAACTGGCATTATCTGATATTTCACTGCCACGTTGCCAGCAGCTGTTTAATATTTTCATATATGCCATTTGCCCTCACTAGAGCATTTGGCTTCCACTTTTCTAGTCTAATTACACAGGCTTCATATTTTGATTTTTTTTAATATTTCGAGGTCAGTCATTCTCCCATAGGATCTGTTCAGTCTGTTACTAAACTGATGTCAGTTACCTACAGAGAAAAACTAAAACTGAGCCATTTCTAGTGCTGTAGGTGGCTTTCAAGTTGTTTCAAACAACAACAACAACAACAAAAAGCAAAGTATTTAATTTCTGTTAAATCACAGCTGTATTGAAGTCCAGTTACTTCTATGTAGAATATTGGAAGTTGTAGGATTCTTCCAAGTCACCTTCCTCCTGTGACTGTGGGGACAAACCTCTGTGCCCAAACGGGAGCTCTGCCCTTCCTCTCAGAACCATCCCATGCTGCACAAATAACCAAACACCCACCAGGACAAACACCAGCACCCAGAGGTTTCACCCAGACACCTAAGAGCCAGGAGAAATTTGTCCTTTTTCAGTAAAACTGGAAAATGGAGGCAGATCCACATCTGTGCATGGGTGCAACTGTTCTCATCAATGTTCTGACACTGCAATGCTTCTCTTTCCCAAAAATAATACTGAAACAGGTGGTGGGAGCAGACATGGGATTGTGTTAGCTGTGCTGAGAAGACTCGCCTGAGAGGTGTGAAAGCCTAATTATTTATTCAGAGCAGTAGGACTTCAGTGGGAGATCCGAGCTGGCTCTTCTCCCTCCTCTTCCCTTGCTCTCTGGGGCAGACTTTGGTCAGGGAAATGCAGGTTCACATCCTCCAGGAAACAAGAGAACTCCACCTGAGCAGTTGCTCCACCCCAGCATCTCCACCTGTTGACTTAAACCCACATTTCTTTCTTATTTTTGTCATTTCTTTCTTATTTTTTGCACTGGTGTCAAGCGTTACTTACAAATTTAGGCATTACTTACATTTTAGGCATTACTGCCTAAACATTTTAGGTTTTGTTTCTTTGCATTGTCAGTAGGAAAGAAAATGTTGTGGGGGCAGGAGAGGTGTTCTGGAGGGTTTGTTTTTAATTCTTACTGCTTTTTTTCTTTTAGTTACTGTTCATAAAATTTTCTTTATACCCTTTTAAAGTTTTAAACCTACTTTTCCTTTCTCCTAGTCCTATCTTCCTATCTTACAACAAAAAGTAAGTACCAAAATAATTAACCAACAATAAAACCCACCACACTCATCAACGTTAGTTGAGAAATCTCAAAGTTAAAGAAATCTTAAATTAACAAACCAAAACCACTACACAAAATTAGCATTTCCACCCAGTTTTCAAACTAAAACCACCACATCTTCATAAGGTCGTTTTGGGAGAGTGGAGCCTTTTCCTCCAGGGAAAATGTAACAGATTATGGCTTCATTCACCATGACTTATTTTTTGCTCAAATATCCACCTCAGAAGTCAAATTTAACCCTGCCACTGCTCATTCTTTTTCCACCCTCTCCCATTAAACTAACAAAAGCAGCTGCAGATTTATTAATCAAAATTAAGATCTGCTGGCACATCTGCTATGGAATTTGCAATCAGAAATAATTTTTAACTGATGCAGGGTAGCCAAAAAGGGCCCTTTGTAAACTCCCTGTTATCTCCACGAAGGAGATGAACAGCACAGGGCAATCAGTGCATGTTGTAAGTTCAGCTGTGAAAGTATGGGGGGAAAATAGACCTGGTGTGAAAAATATCCTGAATAATTACAAAGCACAATCCCAGGAACTGCAGAAAAGGTCATGAATGATGCCCATGAAAATTCTCAATGCATGCCAACATTAAACACCTTTTTTTTTTTTAACTGCAGTATGCAAGAAGTGTTCAATTGAGACACAAAACATGGGTGAAGTGCCTGGGGGAAGAGAAAGGTAGGGAGGAAAAAGGGTAAATTCAGCACTGTAACAGAACAGGACTTGATATTTTCAAGGGAAATCAGCACAGAAGAGAAATGAGCCAGGAAAGTGCCTGGGAAAGATTAAGAGTGGTGATCCAGAAAAGCCCACATATATTTGAAGTGAACATCTGACCTGAGAGGGAGTAACTGCTCAGAGGAGCAAAGCAGGGGGAAGGAAGGGGTGGGAAAATCCCTCTGACTGATACTGAGATGCATCATGTTGCTCATTATTAATTTCCAGCACGCCCTCCTGGGTGAACCCAAGTCAGCACCCAAATTTGGCAAAGCTTCAAACGTCACTGTCTGAAGTGTGCTGTTTGACATAAAGCAGGATCTTTAAGAGCATCTTGGAATTTCCAGGCACTTGTTGCAGGGCAAGGATGTCCACCCAGCCAGGCACAGACATGAGATGCTCCAGGTGCTGGGAGGAGTTTAATTACAGAGTTCTCTCCAAACCAGAATTCCCTCCACAATGGCATACACAGCTTTTTTTATTTCTTTTTTTTGCTGGTTAACGTGCCCAGATCAGCAAAAGATGAGTCCTTGTGTGGGAAATAGTAAAGGTAAGAAGTTTTTTTAGAAAGCTGGGAAAGTAGGCTTTAGAAAAACAAAGAGCTGAGAACTTAGAGCTGGCTGCAGCTGCAAAGTCTGAAGGTAGAGAAAGTTACAACAGTACAGTAAGGAAGGACAGTAAACAATAGCTTGAGTTTTATGACTGCAGAAAAATATGTTTAGTGAGACAGTAGAAGGATTTAAGCTTAATAATGAAGTGCTGTGCATTGTTAATAGAAAGAAGACAAGCAAGCATTGTGTGAAGTCAGTGTACGTGTATTTTTAGTGATTGGCCAGAGCAATTGTCTGTAAGCTTTAGCAATATGTTATGGGCTAGAAAGTTTTTTAAATGCTCTGTAGCAAAGAAATCTTTGGTTGTTGCTGGCAGTACATGAGTTTCTGTCATCTTTTTACTGTCTCAACCATGTAATGAGGCTGATGCTACAATAAAAGCTTCAGGAACATCTCCAAGCAGCTCTGTCCCATTCATGAGAAAAAGAAATTCCCCAACATATCCTTGGCTCAGTGGCCTCCCCACCAGAGTGCAGGGGTGGCTGCCCCTCCAAACCCTCACAGATTCTGGCTCACTACAAACACAGACCTCCAGCCCCCAGCCAGAGATGCACATTTCCTTCCTGCCTCCCCTGGAATTTTGGGCAGTGCACTGTTCCACGAGAGTTCACTCTGCTGGTGCCCCTCAGAAGAGAGCCACAGGGCTGAAATGGAATGGGCAACTCTGCTCAGCAGCAATTCTGTCACCCACTCTAAGAAAAATCACCTTCTGGCTGTTTATCCATTGCTGGTTCTTGGCTTCTTCTTTCTGCCTCTGTCAGGGTTGGGATTGAAGTGCTAGAGATGTTATTTCGTGTTCAGACACAAATGTTTGTCATTTCTTAGCCATATTACAGTGGACTCACAAGTTGTGAGTTCTACAGCATTTCACTAAAAAGCTACAAAATGGCTAACTATCTTCCTATGCAGGTCTTTAAAGGAAAAACTATCCAATTAAAAAATGACACCTAAATTATTTTTACTTTTAACCCAATAACCAACCACCTGCAGATGCCATGAGGACTTTTTATCCAATTACACAAAACCTCCCAAACCCATGGAGGAGAAGGTGAAGAAAACCTCCATCTTGCCTTATATATAATACTATTTTCTAAACCCTTAAACTCTGAGTTTCCCACCCTGTGATACCACACACTTCTATTCCAACTCCACACCCACAATCCCAGTTCTGTCATTCCATTCTGGAAGCTTCTCCACGGCCTCAGGTCAATGCAGTGTTCTCCTGGGGGTCAGTGCCTGGCAGCACAGAAAACCCAAAATTCTCAGCAGCCAGGGCTCCAACAAGAAAATAACACTCCTCTGTTGGTTTTCAGCTGCAGCATCCAGACCCCTTTCACCTTTCCTTTCTCAAACCAAGTTGCTCTTAATTTCTCACCTATAGATCATAAATTTCTCACCTGTAGACCACAAATTTTTCACCTATAGACCATAAATTTCTCACAGCACATACTCAAGACCAGCTGATGAAAATATTCATCCAGCTGGAAGGATGAATATTTTCTCATACACAAAGATTTGAGATACCGTCTTTAATTAAGTTAGTTTTTTAACTAAGGTGTGAATTTGTTAGATATTTTTTTAAAAGTGCATTTAAGGCCATACTTTGAAAATTTTATTCAGACTGAATTTGTCTTGCTCTCTGAAAGCACTATGTTTTCTTGTGCAGTAAGTTCAATTGGCATCAATACCCTTTATGGGAAGTAAATCTATGCAGGTCTCACAAAAAACATGGGAGCACCAATCTAATCTTAGCCAGCCCATACCAATTGCTCTTTTTGCCTTGAAATTGTGGCACCAAAATTAAAGCATTTTATTTTATTTCATACTTAAAGATGACAACAGCAATCTGCTCATCACTTGGAAAAAAACCATTGTATGAGCAGGGGATTTCTGATATAAGATTAAGTGATAAAGCAAGTGCCGTAGGTCCAGAAAGAAAATACAGGTTAAATGTAGGTAGCTAAATTCAAATTCAGATGCCTATTAGATGGTAAATTCTACCTTCTGTCCTTGCCCAAGCCCTCATTCTGACTTTCTGTTGCCTAATTCAAGCATTTGAGTTGTCCCTCTCTGGATCACATCACAGAGCTTACCACTAAATCTGTCCAGGGTGCATTTCCCTGGTTATGGTTTACTGAGAATCAGCATCAAGTTGTGCCCAGATAGATGTCCTTCCCTCTATAGTTGATCTTTCAGGGCACTGTACAAGGAGCTGAGTGGCTTCAGAAGTAAAAATCCGGTTTTTAATGAGGAAATAATTAGGTAAATCTGCAGAAAACATGGAAATTTTAGATTATGTGCAAAAAACACTGAATTCTTTCACCGCTCCAGATCGGATCTACCTATAAAATTTAATAATCCTGCTGCACCCAATGCCTCATAAACACTTCTTTTTTGAACAACATAACGTTCTGGTTCCCTAAAATGAAAATTAATGAACTTCCTAAGTAACCTAGGATTTTTATTTTTCTTTGTAATTAAGGCTCTTCCTTTGTAGTCCCTAACACTGGAAAGCTGCAACCAAGATCAGCAAAGCATTCTGACTAAAAGAGGCAGAAGAATTTTGGTTTAATGTTATGTTCAAGGAATGTGGAGAAAATAAAATTCAATATCCAGAAACCTACTTCTTTCAGATTGGGTTTCTGCCCAATGTGTTGCACAGCTGTCTTAATCTGCAGGGCTGAAAAATCTCCTGGCATGAAGAAAATAATGTAATAGTTAAATTATTCACTAAATTCTTTAAAAAACAACAATGTTGCCCTCATTGTTCATCCTTATTTTAAGAGTTTGCTGTGACCATACAATTTTTTCACTGCTGGAAAGAAGGATAATCCTTTTCTCCAATTGCTTTGGTGGTGCTCTCTTGTCACAAAGGCCCCCTCAGAAAATGAAGACTGTAAAACAAATTGTTTAACCTGTCTTGGTATTACCCAATAATGCACAAAGAATTGGTAATATGCACAAAAAGGTAATATAAGATCTACCCAAAAATTAGTATATGACGCAGGAAAAAACTAAAGAAAGGGGTTTTTATTGATTGTGGCATTTTTCCACAGAATACTTCATTGGTGGGGACAGAAATACTGTCAGGTTCAAAAAAAGACATTCACACACATATACATAGCACCTATTTTTAAAAGCACAAGCAAAACAAAAAATTTAAAGTTGGCTTTTTAGGTATTTTAGGAAGGCATTTAGGTATTTATTTGTGATGCTATGAAAGCATCACTGTGATTATTCACTGACACAAAATAGCATAAGATCAACTTTTTTTGTTTGTTGGTTTGGCTTGGGTGGTTTTTTTTGTTTTTTTTTTTTTTTAATGTGAGCATTTTTTTTACAGTTCATCTCCAGCTCAGCCAGTTATTTGCTGCTTGTGGTTCATGGTGCTGCTCAAAAGGAGCAGAGACTCTGAAGATAGAAAACCCTTTTTTAAACACTCCAGTCCTCTTTTTGGATCAGGGTGAGGGTCCCTGTGGCTGGAGCTCTACAGGGTTATATCCTGAACTGCTATTTTAGCTTGGATCCTCTACAAGTGACACAACCCCTCTATTCATTCTGTGTTTTGGCCAGCAAGGCTTCATCACCATCACTTTTAATTTTATTTTACCCGTTTTGATGTGTATAACTCTGTTTCCTTTCTTCTGGATTCTCTGCAGAGCAGTGATGTGCCTTTTAAAAAAGATAAATTCTCGTGTTGCTAAGCTTGTACCTTTTGCATTTGTTGCAAAAGTGTGAGGAAGGCTGGGCTAAGCTGAAAGACTTTTACTATGTAGGACTTGATTTTTGTGGCATAGCTCACAACTGTAAAACTTCAGCATTCCAGCAGCATTTGGTTCTCCTCATATGAATGGTTTCATAGAGTATAACTCAGGATTTATGCAGGTGAAGTTAATTTCAGCACTGGTGAATAAGATTTTTTTTCTCCCATTTAAATTGTTTTTTTTTTAAATAACCATCCTTGTTTAAAAAGGAGAAATTCTCTGAATCTGCTCTCTTTAAGGCTCTTTTTCTAGCTGTGCTCAGAAGACATATTTCCATATGAAAAGGTAAATCATCATTTTCTTATTATATTGATTTTCCACTTACTGTGACGGCAAAGATTTTCAGTCTTCCTAAAAAGAAAATAAAGAAGGATCAAAGTCAACACATTTTTATAACCTGATGAATATTTTCCCCACTGAATCACTCAAGAAATTAAAACCAAGAGCATTTAAAATCATGGTGCGAACACACCCCAGTGTACAACTGCTGCACTCCTGAACATTTAAATTCATTAAGCTCTTGGCAGCCCTATCCTCTGTCTGCATATGTTTAATATATTTGTACTGACAGAGGCTCCACTTCAAAATACTCCACCAGAAAGGGATCACGAGATGGTATCAAAAGTGATTCACTGGGTCTTGTCACAAGTTAGACAAGGTTTTCATCCCTTTTGACAATTTTTTTTCCAAGAACAAGTAAACAGGAAATGAGAATAACTACATCCAGCTTTCCCTCAGCTGCACTGATGGAAACCCTGCACAGAGGACAAGCAAAGTTATTTTTGTTGACCTATATATATAAATATACTTAAATAAGTAGCATTAATTCTAGCAAATCCCAAAAAACCACCATGAAAGCCACACCTGCAGGTAGAAATACTGCTGTCAAAAAAAAAAAAAAAGGAGCATTCTATTACCACAGAAACTTCCCCACAGAAAATGTGTTAATGGGCCCAAAAGACAAAGTGACTGCTTCCTTTGCAGGGAACCATGCTATCCATCACTTCCAAGCAGCAGCACCATAAATTCCAACTGTAGGCATGGAATTGCCAGGACAGCTCATGACAACCCATCAAACTCCTTGGAGAAAATATTCCTGGGCATCCAGGACACAAAAACCTTGGTAGAATTCAAGACAACAATCAAAAATGCCTTTTCAGCTATGCAAATGGCAAAACCTCTAAGAAACCTTCCACGAGGTGTCTCTCATAAAATATTTTTCAAGTGTTAACACCTCTCATTTGAGGCACATCCCATAAGAAACCACAAAGCAGTACTCAAATAAGGAACTGATATCAGAGCTTCTCGTGGTTATTAAAAGATATCCTAGCTATAACTGAAGCCAGGGAGCTACAGTCAAGATGATCCTTATTAAAATAAACTAATGAGATTTGACAGAATATGAATTTAAGCCTAAATACCAACAATGTCACGCTGTCAGCAAATGAAATATATTAACTGAAAACTGTTGCGTTTGATTTGAGGCCCTATCATGCAAAACGAGAAAAGAGGTCACCCTAGGCCTTCAGGGAATCTGTTCTTACAGAAATTTTAATTTTGCTCCCAACCCCTGGGAAGCAGAAATAATGAAGAGCCTTGCTCAGAGATGTGAGAGGTGTGCTAGTCGCACACTGACAGCACTGCAGCTCACGGTGCCTCATCCACCTGCACGGAATATCCAGCTGAAAGAGCAGATAATTGGGACTAGGGCAGCGTGCTCCTTTGCTCATGCTGGAAATCCTGCTGCAGTGGGCCTGAGCAAGTGCTCATAATGTCCCCAAAATGAGTGGGACACCAAGCCTGTCTCTCGTTTGAGTCAGGTGCAGAAGGAATGGGGTTTGTGTGTTGCCACGTGTAATACAAGAGCTCCTTACAGAGCATGGAAGCTGTAAAATGAGGTTGGGTGAGCCAGTGACTCTTTAAAGAAATCTCTGGATCAGCTCCTGACTGCAGCTTGCAAATGCAGACGTCTGAGCCTTTTGGGTGCAGTGGGAATGCCAAAAACATTCACCCATCCAAACCTCGGGCTGCATCCGCAAACCCCGGCCACCCCCCCCTTAC
The DNA here is from genome assembly GCA_025504685.1 of Leucosticte australis. Taxonomy (NCBI): domain Eukaryota; kingdom Metazoa; phylum Chordata; class Aves; order Passeriformes; family Fringillidae; genus Leucosticte; species Leucosticte australis. The sequence goes on along the minus strand of JANIJU010000003.1, from coordinate 4,401,384 downwards.
AAAGAGTGACCCTAAGGCGTGTGGCAGTGGCAGTGCCACCCATTCCTGGGCCAGCTGGCCTCAGAGTGTGAGCCTCGAGGGCTCTGCCTCTTGATCCCAGCTGGTTTTGTGCCCTGGTGTCCTCTGCCTCCCTGGCAGACAAGTGGCTGCTGGCTCCTGGGTGGGGTCTGTGATCCAAACTCCTCCAAAGCTGAAATCCTTGGAGGCGCCACAATTTGAGCGTAGCCACCACTCCCCACATTTCCACACCAGCCAGCCCAGGAGAGGAGCACTGCAAGCCCTGCAGCAGGAGGCACAGAGCAGGTCCCAGCACGAGCCAGGAGCAGACACCAGTCATCCAAAGCCACTGGCACCGTCTCTGCCTGCAGAGCAGGCCCTTGGGAATGTGCCACTGGAAAGCTGAGCTGCCTCGTTTTACACTGGGGCAAGCAGCTGGTTAGGAGCTGCACTCAGATGGCTCAGTGGATGTTTTGAAGACTGGCCAAAATCTTCAGAGTTTTGGTGCTGCCTGGGAGGATGTGCAGCAGCAAGGTCCTGTTCTCATCTCCACTGGCTTGGGCTGCCTTAGTTCAGTCATAAAAAGTGGGTTTTTTTCTGTCTGAATGGCTTGAAAGATGATAGCACAGCCAGTTTAGCAGCATTTTGTTGATGGTGGTCCAACACTGAGTAGAAACTAGCTCTGTTTTCCAGGTGAAAATGTCACCACCACTCCTTGGAGTCACTTCTAGTTTTGAGAGAGCCACAATTGCCTGAAATCATGTGGTTGGTGGTGTTAAACAACAAAAACCAGTCAGGTTCACACGGACTGAGAAACGCCACCTGACCTGTGTGGGAGGGTACCTGTGGTCTTTGTGGGATGATGCAGTCCCCACAGATGGAGAATTCACAGATTTTCCAGCAGTCACAGTGGATGTTCACTGTTCCTGAGACTCAGCTGGCGTTGCACTCGTAGGTGTAGCTGTAAAAAATGAGAGCAGTAAGAGCAAATCGAGTAATTTACAGGAACTGAACTTCTTCCTTCAACTTACCTGAAAAATCAGTGCTTGAGACCACAGAGGTTGGTAGTTTGCCCTTAAAAGTATCTTATCCACTACTGAACCTGTTCAGTTCAAAGACTGCCTTCAATATTTTCCTTTTATCACTTCCTAAACCAGATTTCTGCTGTCTGATGGAATAAAACTCTCTCCTTTCTGGGGTGTGCAGAGCACAAACACTCATGACACCTGTAAGAGCTGCAGAAGGTATGGTGAAAATGCCAAGTATTTTGCTAACTTGAGTGCTGGTGGCAGAAACTTTCCTGCTTCTGCTCCTACCCTATTCATCACAAATGGTGTATTACAAATTACATACTCATCTTCCTTCTTGGCTTCTTGATCACTCTCCATTTCTGCCCCACCAATTCACCCCCAGGGTCCATCAGGAAAACAGAAACCTAATTAACATTTTGAGCTTCCAGGAGCTGAGGGAACACTCCTAGCCTGGCACGGGGAAGAGGCCCAGCTTCTTGTGAGATGCAGAATCAACAGCAAAAGGATTCTCAGAAAAGCCTGGGCACAGCCCAACGTGCTAATAAGTCAAATCAGATTCCAGGGCAAGGCAGAGATAACGCAGATCAGAAGACAGAAATCAATGAATATTCTGGAGAGGGCTGTGTAAAGATTGCGTGATGAAGTGCTAAGTCAAAAGTGTGTTTATATGAAAATCATTCTCCTGATACAATCAGGCAAGATGGAGACCATGCAAATTCCTTTTACAGAGCCCATCCATCCACCTCCAGAGAAAGTGATGTTAGGAGAGAGATAATCTGAATTTTTTTCCATTAATTTTTTGTTGGCGTTCCATTTCTTAAGCCGTAGGAATGAGAGTACTGTGAAAAAGGAAAAGGTTATGTAGACAGGAGTATTAAAGAGCTACAAATATCTCACTGAAACCTGACAACCAGTCTGAAGAAAAAAAACCTCATAGTGTAAGAAGCCCAACTTGTAAAAAAGAAGGAGAAAACTCTGTAGACTGAGAATCTATAAATAATCTCAAATGGAAAGCTGACTGTTCAGCTGGCATAAAATAATTTCCTTTATTTTCAGTCTGTTTGGAAAGCCAGTCTTTTCATATATTTTCTTTTGATTAAATAATTTTTAATGGGTGTTACTTTATTTGTCACCATGTTTGTATTTCTCTTCTGTGTTTTTCATTCCTTTTCGGTAAGAAATTTGCATGAATGTGTAGGGTTGTTTCCAGAAAAAAAAAAAAAATCATAAATAAAAAGGGTATGTTCTCCTGCCCCTTTTTTTTTTTTTTCCTCCTGCAGATTTCAGTAGCTTTATTCCAGTGACTCATAGCGTCCACCCTGCTGAATTTTCCAAGCAGAGGAAGTGCATAACTCACAATTTTCATCATATTCTTAGCTTTTACCTCACATCTTCCTCACAGGGACCTAGTGTGCTTCACTTCTGCTGCCTGAATCCTTCCCTTTCCCTGGATTCAGAGTGAGCACCTCCCTGAAAATGAAAGCCAGGGTGAGTGGTCAGAGGAAGAGTGAAGGAGGAGATGTCTGGGGTGCCTTGGGGACCAGCAGCAGATCCACCACTGATCTGCAAGATGTGTGCAGGAAGAATAATGGTGAAATGTGCAGATAACTGGCAATAAAAGAGGTGCTAAAAGCAGTTGCACTGAGAAAATGGGCTGTGCATTTCATGTGGCACAGTCATCTTCCTGTAGGAAGATATGCCTGCTAACACCTGATTTTTCTTACAAACCCTAAATGCACCTCACTGTGGCACTAAAGAACCCTAATTTTTATATCAGTTGTGTATGTTTGTGTTTTTATCTCCTTTTTGTCTTGCCCCCCCACAAAAAACCCTGATGGGCACCAGCTACTGTCATTTGAAAATTGCTAATAATTTCAGGATGGCAGGACTTTTGCAAGCTTTAAAAGCAAGTCAGCAATGCAAAATCAAAGTGATAAACCTGTTAAAAGCAAACCCATGAAACTTTTCCTCCCCTGACTTTTTAGGTTTATTTGGAAGATTATGCTTTGGGTGCTGTTTTCCCAGTGTCCTTCTCCTCAAAGCCTGAAAAATAGCCAATTTTAAGTGGCAACAGTGGGAGTTTCCAAAATGTTTTTCCCATTGTAGTCCAGTGCAACACGAATGACAATACTTGCTTTGGCAGAGAATGCCATCTTTGCATCCATATTAAAAGGGAAATTCAAAAAATCTTTCAAGAATGGTACTGAATGTTCTCTTTTTTTTTTTTTTTTTTGTATAAGATGTTGCTGTGGTCTGAGGTGCCAGGAATAATAATCAGCAGGCCTGTGAAGCTGCCCGTGGTGACAGTGCTCCTAGGTAAAAGCAAACCTAGTATCTATTCATCTTATCTGTTTAAGCAAACAGCTTTCACTCTGCACCCTTTCATGGTCAGATACTGGGAGGGGGAAGGAAAAAAAAACCCCTAAACTGTGCTTGGAAGAAAGGCAATAAACATCCCTGATCACTATTAAAGATACGGTTATTTAATGTTTCGGGAAGATGATGGATGTGCACGGAGCTGTGCTCTGCATGTGGAGCAGCTCTTCAGCTGGAGTTAACTCCACATCTCTCAAAAATCCCTCCACGGGGTTGATACTGAAACATCACTATCAAGATATGCAGATTAGGCCTCCAGAAGTGTCAGAACTGTGTGAAATCAGGGTGGGTTTTTTTCTTTTTAACCTCTGTTGAGTGCTAATCAGGCAAGTTCCTTTGAGACAGTGAAGCAGCTCGTGTCATGCTGAGCAGAGATTTTGGGTTTAGCCCAAAACTCCTGCAGAATTGCATTTCTCTCCTCAAACAAAGCTTATAATCAACATTCTGCTTGTTTTGAATCTGTGCCTTTGGTCAACAAAATGATAACATCTCTCTAGGACCTAATACATGGAAACACACATATTGCCCCAAAATAACATTCCTGTGCCCAGCATCTGGCTCAGCAATGTTCATTTGTGGGGGCCTGAAGGATGACTATGGAAAAGCCAGGAAAGCCACACATATATCCTCTTGGTATCCAGCAGTTCCATTAACTGATCTTCAAACCTCCATAAGGTGCTAGAATTAATTTTAAGATTTACAAGGAGGCTTTATTTTAAGACTCTGTGATGTTTCACCCTCTTAGTTGCCTGAAGCTGACTTATAACTAGAACAAAATACAATGAAAACCACACAGGTTCACTTTGCAGTTCCTTTTGGTTTACTCTGTCTAATGGACCAAAAAGAGAGCCTCTAAACCAAAAATAGGGCTCCTAAAAGCCTCGCTGACCCAAACCCCACAGCACTGGGTGTAGATGACCTGGAGTCTCAGCCCAAACCCGCTGCAAATAAAACAAGTAAACAACTCGAGGAAGAGTGCTGGGGAAACAAACATCATGAAACATGAGGGCAGTGAAAAAACTCGGCGAAATGCCCATTTCTGGTCACTTTCATGGCGCTCCGGGGGGCTCCAGCTCTCCCCGCGGCATCTCGCCTCAGTGGAGAGGGACAGCGTGGGGACAGCGAGGCGACAAGGGCCCCAAGGGCAAGAACGGGAGGGGGACGCTGTCCCAGCCCCTCTTTCCCGGGGGTCCCCAGTGTCCCCGGAGCTCTGTGCTGAGGCACCGCTGCCCGCATCCCGCCCACATCCCACCCCGCATCCCGCACCCTGCATCCCAGACCGCATCCTGCACCCTGCCCTGCATCCAAATCCCGCATCCCGTCCTGCATCCTGCTCGCACACCGCACTGCATCCTGGCCCTCATCCCACATCCTGCTCTGCATCCCACCCCGCATCCCTCCCTGCATCCTGCTCTGCGTCCCACCACACATCCCACCCCGCATCCCTCCCTGAATCCCGCATCCTGCCCCGCATCCACATCCCACAACCCGTCCCTCATCCCGCATCCCGTCCCGTATCCTGTTCCACATCCTGCCCCTCACCCCGTATCCTGCCTCCTGCATCCAGCCTGCATCCCGCATCCCGCATCCCGCTCCCCATCCCGCATCTTGCCCCGTATCCTGCC
>JANIJU010000003.1:4383565-4396345 GCA_025504685.1 Leucosticte australis | reverse complement strand
CCCGCTCCCCATCCCGCATCTTGCCCCGTATCCTGCCTCCTGCATCCTGCCTGCATCCCCGCCCCACATCCCGCATCCCGCTCCCCATCCCGCATCCCGCATCCCACCCTCCTCCCGCCCGCCCGCGGGGCCCCGCGGCTCCTCCCGCCCCCCGGCCCTGGCCCCGCCGCCGGAGGTGTGTTTTCTCGCCGTGCCCCATCAAAGCCCCCTCTGTTATTGAAATCCGAGGCCGCTTCCTCCGCGGCGGAGGCGGGGATGGACGGACGGACGGGCGGGCCGCGCTCCCGCCACCCCGAAGAAACGTCCCTTTGTTCGGCCGGGAGGGGCCGGTGCCGCCCCACCCGGGGCTCCCCGCACCCCTTCGGCCCCCGAGGGGGGTGGGCAGCCCCGCCCGACCCCCGGCGTGCCCCAGCACGGAGTGAGCTCGGTGTCCCGGGGAATGGAGACCCAGCCCCGGCCGTGTCCGAGCATCCTTGGTCCCTAAATACCTCCCCTGAGGCCACCTGCAGCTCGTGATTTTACAGCACGGAGGTGCATTGCACGCCTTTTGGTGTGTGTCCACCGCACCACCCACCCCCCCAAATTTTATTAATAGCCTCACACCGATGCCCTGATCCTTTGTGGCGTTGTCGGGGTGTCCTGTGAAGCCGGGCTCCGATGACCCTTGTGGGTCCCTTCCCTCTCAGGACACTCCATGATTCCAGACAGAGCCGTGTTTATTTGCCTGGGGTTTGTTTTATTTTCGTTTTCCTTTCCCTTCCAGCGGGCTGTGCTGTGAAGTCGCCGGCGAGGCGCAGCAGCGGTGACCCCGGGCGGGTGACGCTGGCGGAGCCCGTGTCCCCTCAGATGTGCCTCGGCACCAGGATGTGTCAGGCTCTGGCATTTCCTTGTCGGGCGGGATTGATGGGCTGCAGCCTCTTTTGATGGTGCGGGCTGAGTTTGACACCCACCATGATAAAAGCTGAGCGGGGTCCGGGCTGGAAAATGATGTTGGGGATTTGCAGTGGGTGTGACACGGCCGCATTCTTCTGCTCGGCATCGGAGAAGGAGCGGGTGGGAGGGAGGGGGAAGGTGAAAGGATGAAATTAATCCACAGGACCAAACTGGCTGGACCCCCTGTGCTTTTTAACCCAGCAAATTTTAGGGGTTAGGAGCTCCACGTTTATTTCCTGCTGCTGTTGGGAGATTTAGACATCAAGAACCTCGTTTTTCTCAAGCAGAGTGAAAACCAACACCTGCTTTACACAAGTAACATGATTTTAGCCCAAACCTGCCATCATGTAGTATACCAACAAGGCCTGGCCTTTCATCTGCTGTTGTTTGATTTGGGGTTTGGTTTTGGTTGGTTGCTTTTTTAGATTAGACACATTCAGAGACACAACACCATCCATACCTTTTGCCTCCAGTTGTCAGGTGTGAGATTTGACTTTATGTCCAAAGCACACTGTGTGTGCTCTTCGTGCCATGGCATGTAAGGGGTTAAAGTCACACACTGCATGGATTTTGGCAGATCCCTTTGGGGTTCAGTGTTTCAGATGTGTAGGGGACAACAGCACAGAAAGTTTTGGTGCTGGAGGAATACTTTGGCCTGGGGTGGCATTCAGGAATTGCATAAAGTCTTGGGATTTAGGGATGCCAGGGCCCTGAGCAAGGTGTTTTCTGGTTTCGGGGTGTGATAAGAGAAGGTGGGTTTGTTTCCTGGATTTATAACTCTGCTGGAAGTTGGGGGTGAAGGAGGAACAGAAGGGGATCCTGTTAGATCCAGCTGTTCCCACCCCCGCGCAGCTTTCCTGCATCACTCCCTCGGAGTTAATGGGAGTGTGGGGGGTAAAAACGGAGCGGGGGCTGGGAGGCAAGTGGTCAGAAGTGTCATGTTTCTCAGGGTGTCACACACCCTAAATCCCTAAATTCAATGGTCTCTTCATGAGGAACACTACCAACTTCTTTCTTTTCTCTCCCTTTTTTTTTTTTTCTTCTTTTTTTTTTTTTTTTTTCCCTTCCCTCTTTAAGTCTCGTGTAGTTTTTAGCTCAGGACTTGCGTGGAGTTGAGAGAAGCTTTTTTAGGTGCGGATCTGGGCGGGCTGGACCCGAGGGGCGAGGACAGGGACCTGGAGGGAGAGGGCAGCCTGCTGCTCCGGGGGTGGGTGTGTGAGCCGCAGGGAAAACCGCGAGCCTGTGGGTTTATTTCCCCCTCTCATTCCTGGGGTCTGAATGGGAGCACGTTGGGCTGTAATTAAGACATCTTGGAGGCGTACTTAACTCATGACGTGTTGCTTTTCTTTTCCTCTCGGTGAGAAAGTGGCTCTCCCTTCCCTGGATCAGGTCCTCTGCCACCCAGAGCCACAAAGAGACACTCGGGACATAGACACACACACACACACACACGCTCTGACTTAAGGTGAGCACCAAAAACTTCCTCCTGCGCCTCGCTGCCCTCCGTTCCCAGCTGCTGGAGAGTCCTGAGAGCATCTCAACTCGCAGGGAGCCCTGCGCAAGGTAAAGGGGAAAAATTAAAAAAAAAAAAAAATCAAACTTTTGGGGAAGTTTTTTTTCTACTGTTTTGCTGCTCCGAGTGGGATGGGGACCCCGCAAGCAGCGCCTGTGGCATCAGCTGCGGGGCTGCCTGCGCTGGAGGGATTTTTGGGAGTTCTAATTTGGCAGCTGAGGCGGGGGGCGAGGAGGGTGAAAGGCGGATTGGAACTGGCTAACTTCGGTGTCTTTGACTTTTAAGCGCTCTGCGTTACCAAAGGAGGGATCATGTTGCAACTGCAGAAAGACAAAAAGTCGTATACTTCTGCTCTGTGGCTTCCTCCTGTGGGATTGTTCTCCTCACTGAGATTTGTCCTTTTTTTTGTTGTTTGTTTATTGTTTGTTTGTTTTGTTTTGTTCTTTAAGTATTTCTCCATCCCTTCAGATGCTTTTAGAAGTTTTCAGGACGTAGGGAAAAAGAGCATGGTAGACTGAGAAAAAAGTTTCAAGGGCTGGAAGCAGAATCTGCACAAAGTTAGAACTGCCCATCCAGTTAGAAGCAAGAGGATTTTGATAAGATGTGATATGTTACATACTGATGTCATATTTGGCTATTTATTGTCAAGGGAAGCCCGAATAAGGTTTGGCACAGGTTCCTGCACCATCTCCACTCACTGATAAGGTTGGGATGTCTCAGCATTTTACAGATGTAGCTGCACAAGAGCTGGTCCAGGACTCTGACAGCTGCATCATTTTACTGCCTATTTGGGGTTTTTTGGTCAAACTCATGGAGAGGTGCCATTCAGAACGTTTTTCATGGCAAAACCCCTTGTGTGGTAGGTTCAGATAGCAAGGGCTGGAAAGCTTTTTGTGTGTTTGAATTCAGGAGGTTTATTGCTGTTTGTGTATAATTAGTGAGGGTTTAATTGCTGCTGGGGTCTTTCAGGGCAGAAAGGGCTGCCATATATGTTGGTGCTTGGTGTCTTGTAGGTGATGAGCAGCAATGAATCCGTATTTATATCTGTTTCAATGCCTAAATGTGGGAAGAAGGAGCTCTGGAAAGAGCCCTGTTGCTCTGTCAGGAGTGTGTGTGATGGGTGGTTGACAGCACAGATGAAGTGAGGCTGTGTGGCTGTGGGCACAGACCCTCTCAATGAACACAGGTGGGGAAACACAGATCACAATCAGCAAAAATCATCACTGGCTGCTGTGAGGAAGGGAACTGCAGTGCCAAGGTGTGGCATGCAGGAGGCAAAGCCCTCGTGCCACACACAGGCATCAGTTTTCTGGCTTTCTTGGCATTTTGGGTCTGGTGAGGCCACAAAAGCTCAGTCTTGTAAAGCTCAGCTCAGCAAAGTTGTTCTGAGTGCATCACCTGAGAGCCCCAACCCTTACACACCTGCCAGGGGGAAAGGGAAGGAGGAAGAATGCAGGAGGAACAAAAAAAACCCCAAAACCCAAAACAACAAAAAAAGAGACCAGTTTGTGATGGTTTTCAACATTTTAAAGTGAAGTAGGGTGGGAAGGATGTGGAGAGCAGCATTTACAAGTTAAACCCCCTTAAAAAGTAAATGTAGTAATGAAGACTCTGCCGATCCTCACTGAAATTTTGCCAAAAGGCCAGTCTTTGTGATAAGATTCCTGGATGTGCCAGCAGATTCCAATGAGAAAGAGGAAAAAAGCCCATCAGGAAGAAAAATGTTGTCCCTGCCAGAGGCTCACAGCACAGTCCACAGCAGAGCATCCTCTCATCCCAAACCCAGGGGGTTCAGTTTCTTCCCAGTGCCACTGGTTAAAACCCAAGATACCAAAAAAAAAAAAACCAAAAAAAGCCAAACAAATTCTAGAGAACTTCAAAAGCTTGGGGCAGAGGGAGAAAAGGTTTCAGGAAAGGATGGAGGGTTTCTGTTGCGTTACAGTTTGTAAAATTGGTAAGAAGAGTGTTTTCTACGTAGGTCCCCAACAGTTATGCTTTTTATGCTGGTATGTGACTAAAAGGAATATTTTTGTCACAGCCTGGAGCCAAAAGGACAGTTATCAATATTTAATGAAGTCACTTAACATCCTTTTGCCCCTCAGTAAGAAATCTGGAACCAATATGGACCACCCCTTCAAAAGGTGTTCTGAGATCCTCAAGTGGAGAGAGACTTTGCAATTGCTTACATTTAAATATATTAAAAGTTTTCCAATTCGCTGCAAGGATCAAGGTGTGAAAACTGGAATTAATGTTTTCTGCTTTTCATTTGCTTTTTCACTGAAGCAGCGCTTAAACCATTCCTGGAAGTTGAAATATTCAGCATTCCTGTTTTGCTGTAAACCTGACGGGGTATTTCGTTGCTCTAACTCTATGGAAATGAAGAATTTTGTGGGGAAGGGAAGAAAAAAAAGTTATTTTCACACGACAAGCAGCTTCTGTTGCTGGTGAGGAAGTATTAGACATTCTGTCTCCGCTGGTAGGAACTGTAGCACACAGTGCTGCGCCTGAAAAGGCAGCTTGTAACTTGTAGGTAACAAAATGTTCTTTGGGGTAGGGGGGGGAAAAAAAAAAAAGCAAAATTAAAAAAAAAAAAAAAATTTAAAAACTCTGAATATACTTAGGATTTCAATCAATGGCGTTTAAGGAGGATTAGAGGAAGCAGCTGGCTAAACAAATATTAGATGTAGAGTGGATGCAGTGGTATAAATTAATAATGCAGCTCTTTATCTGCCGTATGAATGAGAGGTTTTGTGGAGATAAGGCGGCCCAAACGCGGTCTCTGGATGCCACCTAGTGGATATTGCCGAGCTTTTTGGCAGAATTTTCTTCCATTCACAACATCTGTAACTAATTCAGGTGCGGTTTAACTGTAAGTGGTTACTTTTACTCACGTTTGCCATTAGAAACCAAAATCAGTTGGTTTTTTGGGGGTAATTTTAAATTATATTTTTAGGGGAGGTTGTCTCTGTGTTTTGTGCCCATTAGATATGCCAAAAATCAGTTTGGCTTCTATTTGTAATTTGCCACTAACACCTATTTGAAGAGACTTTTTAAACCACTCAGTCAAAAAAAAAGCCAGAAATTAACAATCAGTTTGGTGGGCTGGGCTGTTAGTGAACAGGTGAGGAAATTTCTGTACAAATACTGTGTCAGGAGAAGCTGTGTCCAGCAGCAAGGATTTCAAAGCTCCTTCCAAAAGTCCTTGATCACATAGGATGTGCTTTTCTTAATTCCCTTTGTGTTTTTTCCTGAATGTTGTGTCAATGATAAGCATAGATGAAGAAAATCTATTATTTCTGATATCTGATAAAAGATCATAAACCTTTTTTTTTTAATTTTTTTCACCTGCTGTTATCTCCACCTTCCTCAGATGTCAGACACACTCAGAGCTAAAATTGGGGTACGGAAAATTGTTTATTTGACCATTATAAGGATTGTTTATGAAGTGGGAGGTATTCAGGTGCTGTCAGTTCTCACAGCTCTAAAAATCATCCCATCCATGACAAAGTTGTAGGCAGGCAGACATGCATCTGGATGTACTTTGAGATGGGATTTATGGAATCTGGCCAGCTCACAGGCTTCTAATTCCTCAGCTTTTTTTTTTTAAATGCCACCATCAGCACAGCTTCCACTGCACATCACCCAAACGAGGCATTTTTAAAATAAATGCCACAGTGGCTATTGGAGCAAGAGTTATTAAAATACGTGGCAAATTCAAGTTCCCTGTGCTTAACTTTCTCCTGGTTTTCATCACTGAGCAGGAAATCAAATGGCAACATCATACTCAGCAGAACAGACAATTCCTGTGCCCTTCTCTTTGAAAACACTTCTGTTTGTTTGTTTGTTTGTTTGTTTTCTTAAGATTAGGACAACGGGCTGGGTGTCTCAAACATGATCAGTAACTCCAAAAAAAAAAGCCCCCAAAAAACCCCAAACATTTAAAGGATGCATGAAGAAGTCACACAGCAGTGGCCTGCACTGGCTGCCCTGGAACCTTTTCCCAAGGCTCACACGAAATATTGCCACAGGAGGTTGCTAACAAAATCATGAGTTAATGGCCAAAGCCTGCTTTTCCATTAATCAGGAAAAGTTTATGAATTGCAGGCTGGGAAGGCAAAATATCACAGCAGCAAATGAGCTAATTGGCTCAGCCCTGTGCTTCAGAGGTGGCTTTACCTTTCCCTTCAGCTCTGCCCAGGCTGGTGCTGTGAATCACAAGGGAAGGAAACACAAACCTGATTAATGAGAGGCTCTGCAAGGCTCCTGGGACCACGTTTTCCACTGGCACACAGAGTCACTGCCACTTCAGGGCACATCAGGGCAAAATCTGCATCATTAATGGCTTGGCATAGCAGAAAGAAAAAAAAAAGAAAAGGCATGAGACAGAAGAATGTCCCTGGATAAATGTGTCTTGCTGCAAAAAATGTCATCCTGGCATTTGCCTTACTGCAGGAGACCATTATCTTGAGACATCTTTCCATTAATAACATCTTCTAATTACCTTAAGCAAGGAGATACAAGGAAATATATCAAACACAAGGAAAATGTGGGCCATGGAGGCAGGTTGGAAAGGAGATGGGCTTGAGAGAAATCTTAGGTGGTAAGAAACAAAAAGTTCCAAACTGCTCCAGCGCAGAAAGAAGGAAAAGCTGGAAGCATGGAATTATTTGGGTTGGAAGGGGAGCTTAAAGGTGATCTAGTTCCAGCTCCTCTGCCATGGGGTTACTCAGAGACAGCTCAAATTTGGGGTTTGAGTTTTGCTCTGGGTGTGTTAAGGGGTTTTTGCATGCCATGTGCTAATTTGCACTGCCTGTGCCACGGTGCCTGATGATTCAGCTGGTGCCTAAATTGTGTCAACAGATGAACTCTGCCGTGAGGAATACCCAAATCTGCTGTGATTAACACTTTTTTGTGCTCAGAACCCCTTTTCCTGCAGTGCTGCCTGCACGCAGGGAGAAGTGGCAGCCTGTGTGCATCCTCTGCTCTGGGATATTCTGGTCCAGAAAAAACACAGACAATCAGCATTCCTCACGTCAGTGACTGGGTGAAATCAACAGAAACTCCAACAGCCCTCAGTGAATAAAACTTTTCATCTGTTTGCATGCACACATGGCTGATCAGGAAGCAGCTCATAAAGCTCCAAACTGCAAATCTGCTCAGATTTAATAGATGTGAGTACCTATAAGGTGATGTCAATATAGCATTAAGCAAAACTCTGCACATTTCCAAAGAGTGGAGAAACCAAGGCCTGCACCCATGGAAGAAGGACATAATTAATGTAGGAAAAAGAACTTTCATTGCCAAAATAACTTCCCAAACTCTCCAATTGAAGCCAACTATCCACCTCTTCATTAACATGCTACGCTCCAGTATATTTATGTGATTGCTGGTTGGCTTCTTTTTTCCATAAACTTATTTTCAGGCAAAAAAAAAAAAAACAAACCACCCCTGAGCCACATAAAAATAATACTGCCTAGAAATAGGAAAGGCACAGTGAAAAATGTGAAAACACTGGAGTGCTGGGCCCAGTCAAAAGATTTATGGGAACCATATCAGAGAAAAATAATGTTACAGGATGTGTGGTGGTTTCCCTCCTGAAATTTCAGTGATGCACACGAGTGCAACTGCAGCAGACCATGGTGGTGTCACCACTTTCTGATCATGCTGCCTGTGGCCTGAGATGATTTGCTCAGCTGTTTTAACCCCCAAGGTGCTGACACACAGCAGGGAAGCTCTGGGATTTTAATTTCATGCTTAACCTGAAGGATTTATGCAAACACTATTATTTTCGGAAAACTACATTTCTGGATTTTCAAATATCAAAATGTCAAGTTTTGCTGAGTCTTTGTGACTTGTTTTTTCTAATAGCTTTGATTTTATAGGTCCAAAATATGTGCACAAAACATGACTCAGCTTTTATCAGCACGTCACGCAGGCAGAGAGATCTTTTGGGTTGGGCTGGGCTTTTCCAGTTGTTGCTGTATTTATTCTTTCTTTGGTTTTGTTAGAACCCATTCACACTGGAAAAGGGAATAGAAAATATGCAAAGGTTTTTAGAAATTGCAAAGTAGGAAGAGACTGATTTATTTTTCCTTTGAAGTTTATTTTTTTTTTTATTTTTCCTTTAAATGGTTTTGCCTGAGTGGAGAAATAAAATTAAAAAAAAAAAAGGAAAATAATGTTTTCACAAAACTGTAAATAAACCTGATGATCCTGAAGTTCTTCTCCAAGCTAAACCCTTCTGAGAGCTGTGTAAATGCAGTGACTATGCTTGGTGCAGCCTGTGCTGGCGTGCCTGGTCACATTTATCATCCTGTGTCACTCTGTTGTGCTGTGGGGACTTTGTGGCCATCTCTGTGAGCCAAGATCCAGGGAAAAGCAGCAAAGATGTCGATCTCCCAAGCATTTTCTAGATTTTGCCCAGCTGAAAAAGCAGATAGGGAGACCAGTGATTCAGCTGTTGTTGCTGATGCAGAAAATATAGACAATTCTTGGGTTGTGGCTCCCACTTTCCAGGCATTTCATCTGTTTTCCCCCCACGAGCAGGCTAAGAGAAACAGGCAGATATTCCTTTTTTTTTTATATATTTTTTTTCCCCAAAGGAAACCCCATAGCTGGCTCCATCTGCATTTTAATGTAAGCTCTGCTCTGATCAAACCAGACAAAAAGAAAAACTTTCCAGCCCAGCAGGGCATTTCCCCAGCAGGATGGAAGAACAGCAGTGGCAAGTTTAACATCTTCATAAGAGAGCTGGGGAGATGTTTTTTTGGCAAAACTAGTGTGACATGTTTTCAAAAGTGGTTAGGAAATAAATGGCTCACTGTGACAATAGAGGCACATTTCAAATGGGGTTTTGCCAGGGCCAGTCAGCATTCGTGCCCTTCAAGGTTTTCATTTGTGACTTGGAAAAGGGAATAGAAAATGTGCAAAGGTTTTTAGAAATTGCAAAGTAGGAAGAGACTGATGTATTTTTCCTTTGAACTTTTTTGTTTTGTTTTGTTTTTCCTTTAAATGGTTTTGCCTGAGTGGAGAAATAAAATTGAAACAAAACAAAAAAAAAAAAAAAAAAAGGAAAATAATGTTTTCACAAAACAGAATGGGGTAAACTGAGGCACCAGGAGAACGACCTACAAAGACATTTTGGCACCTAAAAAAGCAAGAAAACATTTAACAAAATCTAAAGAGGCAAATGACAGTTCACACTTTGTGGCCCAAATCATAACTCTGTTCTTTACCAAGTAATTCAAATACAAGATCTTTGAAGGAACAGTTCACCCCAATCTGACTTCAAAACTCATCTGGGCGCTCAAAATTTGAAATTTATTTATTTTCAATCATATTCTTCAAATCTGAGAGAGAAGAGGCATCCTCACTGGTGAATGTTACTGTGCTGAGTGGTCCATTTTGCATACCAAGTTGATAGAAACTTCAGATTTACTGTTTTTCAAGACTTATCAGGCAGCAAATTATGCAGAGAATTATGAGATAATGTCCCATAAATAGGACTTTTCCAAGGAATAATGGTTGCCTATAAAATGTTAAACTGCCACACTTAGGGAAAACTCTGTAAGTGTCAAGAGAAAGCACAGACATTTATTTCCAGACCAGGAGACACAGATTCTGTCAAGCCATATTTCAAAAGTGCCTCATTTTTGCTGCATCTGGTGATTGATAGGGATTCTTTCCTTTTATCTGAGGAACGCTGGTTGATCTCTGCATCACCACTGAATTATTGCAATTTTTTTTTTTTTGGACTTCAGCCTTTCCCTGACAATGTGCTGGGGAAATGTGGCTTCACTTCCAGCTGATTACAGCTTTCTGTAATACAGCAAATCTGTATTTATTCCTGTGACTTGCAGTGTGCAAAACAATCATGTCAGGCAACTGCCCTCCTTCCACACACAGCGACAGTCATCAACTCCTCATTTTTATAACTTCAGAGACTGCCAGGGAATGATGACTGACCAGATTTATGCTTATATACATTCATACATACATACATAAATACATACATATATACACACATTTAAAATATATATTTTTATATATATATATATATATATATATATAAATGTAAATGTAAAGTTGCTACATACATTCAGACATACACATGTATGTATGTATGTATGTATGTATGTATGTATGTATGTATGTATGTAGCAACTTTACATTTATATCGAGTTTACCACATAAAATAAAACAAAATCTTATGATTGTAAGTGTAAAAGTGGTGGTCACAGTGGTGGAGGGCAAGAGCTCAACCTGAGAAATACCTAAAGAGAGGGAGATGGAGGTCTCAAATGTGGAACCACACCATCTCTGAGTTCCTCTGACACCAAACAGCCAATTTGACTTTTCTTTTCTTTCTTCTTTTTTTTTTCTTCTTCTATTTTTTTCTTTTTTTTCCTGTATCTGGCTTGAATATTCCCTAAAGTTCTCTCTATTTTGGCTTTCTGTTTGTCCCACCTATGAGGAATGGCTCTTTTTCCCATGGAGTCACAATGGCATTATCAGGGAAATTCATAGATGGAAATTTGTTATCTGCAGGAAAACCATAAGGATAACCCTCTTCTTTTGCAACTAAATATCTGCAGTTTCAGTTAAAATGTGCAAATAAAAATGAGCAAAAGGACAAATTAAACACTCTTCCAGTCAACAGCCATAACTTTTTAATCTTATTCTCATAAAAAAGGCCATTCTGATTCCCTGCAGGTAGATAAGCTCTCCCCAGACTTAAGCAAGAAAAACAGAACACACAGGAAATACAAGTGGGTTTACCTCAAGGAAAATTTGGTTCATGTTCCTCTGTCATGGAAGCTTAGATATGGCAGGTGGCCTAGAAAGCATTAGAAAAAAATATAAAAAAAAAATTCTCATAACATTTTGTGGGTTTGTTTTATTAAGTCATCAGTTTTGAAGGCACAATATCAGATAAGAGCCTTGACTCCCAGTTGGAAAAGTCTTTTGGCCTTTGTGCTTACAATGGAAAGCTCAAATATATGAACTGCTGGAGTAAACTGGGGAGAATGAAGAATTAAAAAAGGAGAAGATATTACAAAATGAGGCCAAAGCTCCAGTTTAGCCGTGTTTTCTGGAGCATTTCGAGGAAAATGGAAGGTAAAAATAGTGGGGGGAAAGTGAAATATATCAAAATTGTGGTATTGCTTTTTCCTCAGACAGGAACGGGGGGTGTGAGGGGGAAGCTCAGCTCTTCTGTGCATGGTAGGCACTGCTGTAAAATGTTTAAAAGTCTTATCAGAGCTGTGTTTAACTGAATGTAGAGAGGGAAGAAAGGCAGGACATGGTACAGAAAACACACGGCTCATTTGCAGAGCCCTCCATTTCCTCTCATCCAGCCCTTAATTGCTCCTGGCTTTGACCTTTAGTGCAATTCTCCAGCCCCAAGATGATCAGCCTCTCCAGAGTGGGTGCTTGATCCAGTGCTGGGAGAGCCTCTTGGAGTGCTGTGTTTCATCCCAAAATCACCTGGGATAAATTCCAGGGAGTGCTCTGCTGGGACAGTGAGGGATGAGCCAGCAGAGTGGCCTGTGATGCTGACCTTTGCTTCCCTTTTCCTGAAATAAAACCACGAGAGGACAGCCAGAGGTGCACGGAGCTGGCCACTGTCAATAAATGCCTGCTGCATCCCTCCAAGGCACTTTATCATTCCTGCAGGAATTCTGGGGTGACTGCAAGTCAGGCAGCTTTACTGAGAAGCTGAATCCCAGAACTTTGCTGCTTGAGTCTTGTGGGAAATGGAAAGGTGGAAACTTCCCCGGGCACAGGAGAGTTTGATGTGCAGCCTTGGGAGAAGCTTGGGTTGATATAAAAATGCAATACACAGACATTTAGCACAAAAATCACAAACTTACGTTTCTATAATTGTAAGTAAGAACATGCCTTAAGTAAGTAAGAAACTGTACTGGGTAGGATGGCGAAGGGTTTTATAGTGCACTAATTTAATTATACAGAGTATGCTAAGAGTTTAGAGGTTATAATAAAAGCATATGTACGTGTGGTATAAGCCGATTGGATAAAAATATACACATTGCAGTAGATTTGGGTAAAAGTGATAGGTTAGAAAAGCAAAATAAACTTTGTAGCAGCTATCCATTAGATTAAAAAGTCTTGGATTGTCTTGTAACAAAGAACTTATGAGCACTTAAAGCTATAGCCACCTACTCGCCCTCTTAAATCTCACAGCCTTTAAAACTGATATTTATCTGAACAATAAATAATTTTTAACCTGACTGTAGTCTCATCCCTTCATTAAAAACAGTGATGATGATGATGATGATGATGATGATGATGATGATGATGATGATGATGATGAT
>JANIJU010000003.1:4349123-4381104 GCA_025504685.1 Leucosticte australis | reverse complement strand
AGAAATAGAAATAGAAATAGAAATAGAAATAGAAATAGAAATAGAAATATTTATTTATTTATTTAAAATCAAAACTGGTGTTCTGGAAAACCTTCAGTAGTTCCAAATTGAATAGAAATCTTGAGATTTCTTTCCTGTACGTATCCACAATGCAGAGAACCCTAAATACACATTTATAGACTCAAGGAACAGCCCAGCTAGGAACACTTGGGCCAGAAAACATTTCCAGGTGAGGAGATTCCCCCAGCTACCTTGCAAGTGCTGAAGGTTCTTCTTGAATTTGCAGCTGTGGATGTCTCTTGTGAAATTAATATCTTTGCTCCAGTGACCAAGAACCATAGACAGTGCTGGTTAACCTCCAATTTTGCCTGTTGAAAATCAAACAATATTTATCTTTGGCAGCACCCACTGGACTGTTTTGCCAGTGCTACAAAATTAAGTCAATTTTCCTTTTCTTTCTGATGGCCAGCAAAAGGAAAACTGGACCTTCACAGCTTTATCTTTAAAATATTAAAAGATTTAAAATATTAAAACCCAGAAATCTCAAATAACTTTACATACTTCAGAAATATTTTCATTAGTTTGGGGGTTTTTTGTTGGGTTTTTTTTTTTGTTTGGTTGGTTTGGTTTGGGGGGTTTTTTTGTGGGTTTTTTGGCAGTAATTTTTTCAGGTTTTCATGGATTTTTTTCAGGTTACAGCATTATCCCAGGTGTTTTAGGACATCTAGAGGAACCATTTCTAGATGTCCTAGTGGATGCTAGGTTGTTAGACTTTATTCTCTTTTATCCTTAAAATACAAATACAAGAAATGAGAGTTCTGAGAACCTCTTCCAGCTGAATGCCCTTTTGAAAGGAGGGGAGCACACAGGTGGGAGGACAGTGCAAAAATATTTACAACTTCTCATGAAGGGAAGGAAACCTGGGGAGAGGTAAAAAAAAATATCATTTCGGCTAAAATTAGGATTAATTGAGAAATTATAGGTGCTGAAGAGCTACAGATGTTTGAAGTGAGCAGAGAGAGATTGGATCCTGGGCCATGGCCCCGGATTTTTTTGTTTTTTCCTGGGATTTTTTGCTTGCCCTGCCATGGGACAGCAGGGAACTGCTCTGTGTCCCTCCCTGAGCTACAAACACATCTCTTATCCCCAGAAGAACAAGACAGAAAACAGATTCTTACAAATTTTCTTCTCATTATATAAATAATAAATAAGTGATAGAATTTATTTATAAAGAATTAACAAAGGAAGAAATCAGCTGAAGTCAAAATATTGTTTCTGAATTCAGAGCACCTAAGGAAAATCTGAGTTGTAGTGGAGGTGCTATTTATAGCTTTTATGTTCAGAGTTTATAGTAGAAATGAGTTTATAAAGGAAAGTATGTCAGGTTATGAGTGTGCCAGTGCCTTTTCTTCCAACAAAATCTAATTTGAGACATTTAAACAGAGGTGCTTGGAGTGGAAGACCAACATCAAAAGCTTTTTTTTTTTTTCCTTTTCTTTTCTGGTGACCAACATGAGATCCTTCATAAAATATGTGTGTCAGTCCTTTTATAGTAATAATGAAGGGAATCTCTGGGATTTTAAATAGCATCAGACTGTAGAGACTTTGAAATAAAGGTCACCCAAGTACCTCAGACAAAAACTGTGAGGGAAGGAGCCACAGCACATCCCCAGCTCCTCTGACTTGGGCTTCCCCTTTCTGCTCTCACTCCACAGTGAGAACTGAGGTCCCAATCAGGTGCCCAAAATTTGTTCTTCTCCACTCCCCCCCAGCTCCTCACCCACATTCTTGGAGTAAAAAAAAAAAAAGGCAAAAACCTTGTTTTGTTGCCACAATTGCTGTCACCTTCCCAGGGCAGGGAAGGCATGGCATTCCTTTAATTGATTTTCCCTGCAGCACATCTGTGACTCCCTGAGACTGGAATGCCTCTGGTACCTAAAGGCAGGGATTGTCCCACCCTGGCACCAGCAAAGATCAAAGCCAAATGCCTCGAGTTAGCCTGGAAGCAGGAGGAAAATGGTCCCTCCCTCTGGGTTTGCACAAAACAGACCCAGGGCTGCATCTCAAAAGGTGTGCTGTATAAATCTGAGGGTAAAACAGCAGGGCTCAAAGGCACCAATTCTGTCTCCTGGTGCACTCTTCCAGGGGCACGTTGCAGGTGAGACATTTATCTTCACTGGATGCAGGGTTTATATGCATTTTCTCCCGTCTGTGTCAGATCTAATTAGAGCAAGAACCTGATTTTTTGTGGGCTAGATATTTCTCCTCTCTACAGCCATTCCAGTGAGACTAGACCATTAAAAAGCTCATCAACTATATTTATGCCTCTCAGATTATCTCATTTTGATGCTAGGAAACTGCTTTTTAAAGAGTATCCATTCCTCAAACTGACCAAAAGTCAGGAATATTTTCCATGATTCCTTTCATGTATCAGCTAATGGAGTCCTATTTTCTAATCTTCCATTGCCAGTGACATTTTCTTTACTTCTTTCTGCTGCATTAACAGCCATGGCCCCTAAAACGAGCAGGTGCTCTCCCCATGGACATGCAGCTCCTGTGAGAATGTTGAAGTGGCTGTTCCACATGAGTAACCCACTTTGGGGACAGATTGACCATCAGCCAGGTTTGAAGGAGGGCTGGCCACGGACGTTGCACCTGGGGTCTGCTCAAGCCCAGCCTGTGAGGTTCCAGTCCCAGAGAACAGATTAATAGATTATAAATAAATTGATAGATTATAAATAAGTGTTCACTTTCTGCCTGGGACCCACAGTAGCTGCATGAGCAGTCATTCTTTCTGCAGATCACATAATAACACATATTGATGCCTCAAAAGTGAAAAACAGAGAGAAATTTTTTTATTGCAGTTTTCATGTTGGGTAATTTCCCTCTAGAGAGAGGAGGAACAAATTCCTGAGCCGTGGTTAATCTAACCAGCTTTTACTGGTGCAGTCATGTCAATCAAAACATATCCTGCTTTATCAGGGTGTTATCAACAGCCAAAACTGGGAGGGCCATCCACACACGTGTAATATACAGATAAACATGTTTTCTACAATGAGCATTCATTTTGATAATTTGTAGTCTACGACTGACAGGTATTATTAATGCTGTTATTATTATTATCATTAGTAGTAGTAGTAGTAGTAGTATTATATCATCATCATCATAATCATTCCATTTAAATATAACAATAAATGCTTATATATTATTAGTATATATTAATAGATTATATTACTATATTCTACATATAATATTATAATATATAATAGAATATATTATAGTAAATTAATCTATTAACATTTATATTATACTAATAATAAAAACAATAAATATAATGAATACTATAATACAATAAATATAATATTTCTAATGATATATAAATATAATAATAAATGCTTATATATTATATTAGTATGTATTATTACATTATTATATTTTACACACAATATTATAATATATAATAGAATATATTATAGTATATTAATCTATTAATATTTATATTATGCTATTATTAAAAATAAATATAATAAATACTATAACACAATATAAATATATGTTACAATTATATTTAAATAGAATATTAAATGGTTATATATTATGATATTATAATATATAAATATATCATTACACATTCTAAATATAATATTATAATATATAATAGAATATATTATAGTATAATAATCTATTAATATTTATCTTATACTACTATTAAAAAAAGAAATATAATGAATAAATACTATAATACAATAAATATAAATATATAATTATATTTAAATATAATAAATGCTTACATATTATTATATTAGTCTATATTAATTTATTATGTTATTATATATTTTATAAATTAGATATATTATAAAATAAATAATATATTAATTATTGATATATATTATATTGATATAGTATTGTAATATAATAATATATTGTATTACATTATTAATAAACCTAATAATAAATATATTACTATAATACAATAAATGTAAATATATAAATAAATATAATAATAACATAATATTCCTCTCGTTTTCACTCTTGAACCACCCACATATGTCATTATCTGCTCTGAGAAAAGAATGACTACTAATTCAACTGCTACCAATTATGCTCTGGGAGGGCTTCTCCCCCCTTTACACAGGACCAACCTGTCAGCATGCCCCTACCCATCTAGCTAAATCCACAAACCCTCTCTAGTGTAGGTTAAAGTGAATTAGGGATTAGCCCAGCTCCCAGTTCGGTTAGGCAGCCCTGGGGCTGGGAGGTGGAGCTCTGCTGGGCTTGGTTTATTTAGGCCTGCCCGGGGTGGGTTTGGGCATCTGGGGCTCTTTTATTTTTAACCCCTGCTCTTTGACTCTTTAAAAACCCCGGAGAGCAGCATTTAGAGTGCAGAATCTGACATTTGGATGTAAGGGAATCAGTGCCTTTGGCCCCCCGAGGGAGAAATGAGGTTGAGCTGGCCCCACAAGATTTAACTCCTGGTAAGTGAGAGATCCTACAACAGGGGTCCCATGCCCCACGTGCACTTTTTGGGAAATTTATGTGTGTCACTGAGATGAAAGCTGGCCTGAGCAGGAGTCAGCACCTCCCAGGTAATTTATTGGATAACCTATGGTCCTGGTGGAAAATCACAACCCTAACTTCTGAAAGCAGTAAGGGGATTACCAGCTTTGATGGGGCCCAGCTTGTAGCCTGTCTCCCGCGGCCGCGGGGCTGTGCAATGCCCGGCTGGGTGCCCCCGGCCCGGCCGCAGATGGCCACACCAAGCGCCACTCCCGGATTCCCTCCGGAGCCCTGGGCAGTGGTTACCGTCTGCGGCGCGGGTGGCGCAGGCGGGATCTCGGCTGTGAGGTACCGAAGCAAAGGAAGGAGGAGGGACGCCTGAACTACCAAGGATCTTTTAACGCCCTTGCCCGGTGGGTTCAGGGACAGGCGACAAAGGGGTCCGGAGGGGGAGCGCTGCTAAAGGGAGTGGGTGTGATAGGAGGAGACACAAAGCTTACCAATAGCAAGGACCCAGGGAGGAGCGTGGGTTACAGCTAAGCCACTGAGGATCACACAGGGGAGGGGAAAAACCACAGGGGCAAATCATACATCAAATTAAGGAATGACTGACACAGAGAATTCTCGAGGTAAGGGGGGTGGTCACCATGACCGGTAGGGGAGGGGCAGCTCTAATAGGGAGAAACCATTGTGAGGGAAGTACATGGGGGGAACCGAGGACCGAACCATAATTGAGTTACAAAAGGAATAACCGATTCTAAAAACACACAGTGCCACACAGATCCCTCGTGGTCTGACAAATACCTGGGGTAGGGGATGCTGCATGGGGTATGGAGAAAAATGGCAAGTTTTCCATGACTGTGGAGCATCTGGGAGGAAATGTGCAGAAATATCAGCTTTTCAGGGAAATCCTCAGCAGATCCTCCTGTTCTCCCCTCTTTTCTTTGGGGTTACCACCCCTGCCATTAGCACACCACAGGGGAAACCAATCCTTTTCCCAGGAGCAGCGCTTTGGGGCAGGGATTCTCCTTCCAGGCAGTTTTGGAGACGCATTGTTTCTACTGCTTTTGGGTTCTTCACCCCAGCCCCGCTTGCAGTCAGTGGAGGTTATAATGGAAATTTTCTCCTTGTGTCTGGTGCAGGTATTTGGTGTAAAAGCTCAGTGAAGCTTTGGTAACTGAAAAAAAAAAAATTAAAATAGAGAATGGCTATAACCCATCAAGGCAAAATTGATCCTTGCCCTGTGTCCAGTGATCCCCTCTTATTGTTTAAGGATAGAATATTCCAGAAAAAATAGGCAGGAGGAGTGCAGGCCTTCTGTCCTGTGTATCTTTGTGAGAGATGGCTGTCTGTTGTAGGGATGTCACCCTCCAGAGTGTGACAATTCCTGCCTCAGGAGGGGCAGGATGTGGACTGCAGGTGTTCCAAAGCCCTGGCAGGTGCTTTTGGAGCACCAGGAATATTGTCTGTGGGGCTGAAAAACAGCCTGCATAGCCCTGAGGCCATGAAAGCCAGGACAGAAGCCTGGAGTTTATTCTGGATTACTGTGGGACTGCTGATCACTGTAATTAGCTAAGTTTGGAGGAACTTGCAAAAAAAGTAAGTGAATCCCATCCACTTGCCATTAATTTAATCTTTGAAACACAACTCATTTTCAGCCTGGTAACGTGGGTATTCTTGTTGACTAAGCTAGCATATAACCTCATCTGGCTTGAGCAAAATCAATACAATTTCCTTGTTAATTGAGTTTCCCAGTTCAGAGATTGTCAAGAAAACCTGCTGTGGGGTTAATGTTTTTGGTTTGGCTTGCTTTTGGGGTTTTTTTTACTGAAATCTGCTCAGGTTTACTTTATCTTCAGGACTGACCACAAGCCAGCAGATATTGCTGGCAGACAAAAATAATTCTCAAGCCAGTCCATTTACCAATTACATCAATGTTTTTTTAAAATGTCTCCTGTTTCATGTCACAGCTCCACAAATTAAACCCCGGCCTTGGGCTTTGGTTCTCTCAAACTGTGTGTGTGCTAAACAAAACTCTCTCCTGCTTGTGGATTTCCACGCATTATTCCTCCAAACATAAGTCACTTTTCTCTTCAGAATGGGTCTCCTAGGCACAGACTCCAGCCATGCCTTCCTACATCTGAATACCTCTGAGCCCAGGATGTGATTTTGTCATTGCACACTGAACTGCCTGCTCTGCAAGCCTTTATGCTTACACAGCTCCAGAGGTTTTTATTTGCCATGATAGGTTCTGCACCATGATTTTATCAAGCAGTTGCAAACTGTCCAGTTAATGCTCTGCTTTGCATTTTCTCAGATCTGCTCAGACCACTGTGGTTTTCCATTGTGTCAGGGTGGTTTGTTCAGGGGGGTTCCTGCATTTTAATTTTTTTTTTCCATGTTATACCTTTGATTTACAAGCATGTGCTGAAATTATCTTTATTTTCACAGCTTAATACCCTGAGCCACTCTTAGAGGTCCAGAGTGGAAACAGAACTGCCATTTTTCCTTTCTTTCTGATGCACCTCTGGGATGCAAGTGTGGAAAATTCACGTTTTGCACATAACCACTGCAGCAGGCAGGCAGGCAGGCAGGCAGGCAGAAACCTCCTGCATGACCAAGCATTTCAGCTGCCAAGCCATTTAAGCCAGCCACAAGTACCTCCATTTCATTTGCAGATATTTAATGATCCTTATCAGGGGGAACAGAGCTGCTGCCTAAAGCAGAGAGTCCACTTAGGAAATTACTGGAGTCAGACACGGTGAGAGAAGCCCACTGATGAGAAAGGTGCTTTGCTGGCAGTGCTGAGAGTTCCTGGGAGCAGCTTTGTAGGATCAGTAGGGAGCTCCATCTGAACGGGTTGGATTCTGTCACTAGGAGCATCAGCCAGGAGAGCTCAGACCTGCCATGAGGGGGAAGGAAAAGAATTCTGCTTCAATTAGGAAGTGATTGTCCTATTATATTGAGGTTTTTGCCAAAAAATCAGGCAAACAGGAACAAAAAAAAGGGATCCCCTGTGTCATAACCTAGTCCTCTCCTCTCCACATTCCGCTTCATCCAAGACAGTTTCTCATAGAGTAGGCAAGTTGTGATTTAAAACTAGCTATGTTTCTTTCTTCCACCCTGAAATGTCTTTATGAAGGCTGTGAAGTTTTCCTACAGCTTAAAATTATATAATTTCCAGCTTAAACTTATTTATGGCCCCACCAGTTCTGTTCCCAAGTCTTAGCTGAAATATCCTTTAGCTTCTCTGGCATTTGCTCTCTGATTTATTTATGGAGAGCAATTATATCCTTACTGAGGTGTGTTTGGCCAGGCTAACCAACTCAAGCTCTTTTGGCCTCCTTTTATAAACAGGTTTTTCTTTCCAAGAGGCACCCCCTCCCCATCCCAGGGACCAGGATCTTGGGCATTCTGCCCGAGGGTGCTGCCAGTGCCTGGGAGAGGGAGGAGAGGGTGCCAAGGTGGTGGTGAAACCCAGTGGCCACTCCAGCTCTTTGGTGCTCCCTGTTGCCAAAAATCTTCTTTTTCAGCACCTCTGGAGGCCAGGGAGCCAAGCACCCACTACTTCTGGTGCCACGTTGCTGATTCCCTTCCCTGGACTCCTCTGAGGCAAAGTTCTGAGGTTTAGCACAGCTAAATCACCCATGGGGTTTTTTTAATTCTTTGCCTCCCTAAAGCCAGTCCTTTCCTTCTCTATCCCAAGTAAAAATTCCTGATGCTGAGTCACCACCAATGTCCTGATGCTTTCCTTTTCAAGTCCTTATCTAAACACATTGTTCACCTTATCACAACTTTTCTGGTGTCATCTGCCTCTAGTGAAGCTTTTCTCCACTGCTGGCACATTTACTTGTCACAAGCAATATATTTGTTTATTTATTATTAAATTCCCTCACAGAGGTATTTCTGCAGCACTGTCAGTTTGCAGCATCAGTTTTCAAATTATTGTCCTTTCCTCTGGAGCCCAGTAAATCCTTTTCCTATTTCTTTCTCGTGTTGCTGTTGACTTATTTAGTTCAAAGTGCAGAACTGCAGTCTTTCCTGTCAGTATCTGCAGCTGCAGATATAGAGAGTCTGGACCTTTGAAGAAATACTAATTTCTGTCATCTTTCTCACATCTGACTGACCAAGGATGGCTGTGTAAATCTCTGTTATCATTGCTGTAAACCAGTAAAGAACTTTTTTTTTTCCCCCCTTTAAATAAATGAGTCATGCATTTCTGGACCCGAAACAAAAAGTGGTTTTCAGACCATAGTTTGAATTTGGTGTTTTCTTGCTATTGTTGATTCTTTTGTAAATCAAATCCCAAAAACAAAAAATGGTGTGTGCATAATACTGAGGTGACACTGTTTACTTTAAAAGCTTGAAAGGCTTGTCTTTATCTGGAAATATTTTCTTACAAACATCCACAGTCTTACAGTTGTTTATTATTTGTTTTCAACTGAATATAGCTAACAAGACTTTAACTAAACAATCATATGACTCATGTGTTTTTCCAGTGTTCTCAGGCCTAAGACACTGCAATGAAAAGATACTTAAGAAAAGCAGGGATGGGGGGGAAATGGCACAAGTGGACATCTGAATGTTCTCCTGTGTGCAAACACATGGTCAGCTATCACACAGGGCCTCAGCATGTGGAAATATTTGGGTTTCTTTAGTGGTGGGCTCATGAAAAACTCCAAATCTGTTCTAGAGGCTGACGAAGTCTCATTGCAGCCATATTGCAGCTCCTTCTAACCCTGGAAATATTCATTTCCACAGTTTTTGAGCAACAAAAAACATCATCATGGTGTCACCAAAAG
Source organism: Leucosticte australis (assembly GCA_025504685.1). Lineage (NCBI taxonomy): Eukaryota > Metazoa > Chordata > Aves > Passeriformes > Fringillidae > Leucosticte > Leucosticte australis. The sequence goes on along the minus strand of JANIJU010000003.1, from coordinate 4,371,805 downwards.
GGAATTTAGGAAAGAAAATTAATCCTCCCCACCCCTTCCACCTTCCCCCCGTGAAGGGTTGAACTCAAGTCCCCCCAAAACCTGAACCCATGGCCTGACCCCGAGACCTCCCCCATCTGCAAAGCCACTGATCTCAGTAGAAAGTATGTTTTGCCATCAATTGCAGATTAATTCAATTATGAAAATTGCTGGAAGAGTTGTGCTTTCTCAAGGGATCCCCACGTGGCTTTGATCTGGCTGCACCCGCAGCCAATTCCCCACCACCAAACACCCAAAGGAAACTCAAGAACATTTGCAGTGAGGGGCAGAAGTTTGATGAAAACAGAGCTGTTGGGGAGTTAAAGTGTTTGCCTTCTCAGAAGCAGCGAATCAGCTGGGACTTGCACTGGCAAGGTGGAAATATTTCCAAATTCTCAATGTGAAAACATGCAGGGCATTGTACCATTGGTATTATTCCTTCATGAAATAATTTCTTCAGGAGTGGCTTCTTAAAGTCATTCTCAATGACACTGAGAGTGCAGACAGTACAGTTCTCAGGCCACAAGACAAAAAGGAAAATATATAAAGAGGGAGGACAGCGCTGAGTTCTCATGGCTGGCTGGACAAGGAGTCCTGTTTTATGCCCTGCACCAGGACCCATGGCAAAAATGTTTTATTGCTAGTAATTCCTTACAGCAGGCTGGCACCAGCCCCTGCTCAGGAAGTCTGGCAGTGCATCTGTTCTCTCACAGAGTGGTATCCTTGAAGGGTGTGAAGGCACTGTTAATGCTTTTAATTTCAGTTTTTATGTTGCTGGTACAGCCAGCTTGGCTGGGGGGAGAGCAATGGAGGCTCCACCACAGAAAATGTGGGTCAGAAAGGAGATGCTGCTCCTCCCCTGGAGGGAGCAGAGAGTACCTGGCCCATTCCCAGATCTCAGATTAATATCATTGCATGGAGAGTTCCCCAACATGCCTATGACTTTTACAATATTTCCCAAGCAGAAAGTCTAGGAGTAAATTTGAAGTGATGATCAGATCACTTGGTTTGAGATGGGTTTGGAAACCGGCTGCCTGCAGTGGCACAGAATTTATACACAGAGTATCAGTAGGTGGTTCACCTGTCTGCTCTTGAATTAATTAATTTGGGCCATTTTTCCAGAAAATGAACTTTTCTCTGTCCTTTTGGGGGGGTGGGGCTTGTTGCTGTTTGAGGCTCATTGTCTTTTCCACGTGCAATAACAGTTTTTCCACCAAGGATTTAGATCTATTTGGTGTGAACTGGAGAAGGTTTAGATTGTGCAGATTCATCTTGTAGGTCTGGCTCAAAGCCCCATCATAATTTCAGTGGCTGGGAGGTCTCTGGGGGGAGACATAGCATGGGTTGTGGGAGGGATGAGCAACCAGTCACCACAAAAAAATGTTAAATGGGACTACAATTTAGAAAAAGCCCATTTCTTGTCATCCTGGGTACTGTGCCTGGCAGAATCTAGAGGGTGGTGCTGCTGTGGTGCCCAGGTACCTGAAAACTGATAGTGGGAACTAAGCCTAGAGCCTCCCAACTCAGATATCCCAGTCTCATCCTAATTAATTAAATTTCCAAATGCCCACTAGCCTGAATGGGCTTTGAGTAAATTATTTGCCTTTTCACTGCACACAAAAACCTCACAGATTCAGTCTGACCAATTGGAAAGGGTGGGTGGACTGGACTAATTATTCAATTTAAAGCATGAAATCTGGCACAGCTGGTTTAGGTATGGAAAGGCAGTTCAAGCTCCCAAAGACAGCAATTAAAATGATCACAGTTAATAACATATATAATCATATTCTAAAAAAGTTAAAAGAACAGTTTGTGAGAAACTGCCTAATGTTATTTGATAGATGAGATTTTTTTTTAAATTGTCTAAAGATGACAGGCACCCAGCTCATGTTCACCTTTGGCAGGGGGATGGAGCACTAGAAAATTAAACCATTGATGACCCTGTAGAAATCCAAGCATGCAGGAAAGAACAGGTAGAACCACAAACACCCAAAATCCTGGCAGAAATTCCCAAGGCCTTGCAGAAGTTTTGCACTGGGAAAATATTCCTGCCACCAAGAAAACACCTTGAGGAAAAAGTGTGGGTAATTGTACAGGGCCTGGGGAGCAGAAAAGCCCCAAGGAAAAGCCAGTTTTGTAAATCTGTCCAAAAGGCAAAGAAATTGAGGGGGAGAGATCAAGTTTTCTACTGACTCTCACTGACCTCCATGCTTGTATGCTCAGGGAAGAGCTTTTGGCTGAAGAAGGTGTCAGAACACAAACACAATCTGTCTGGGAAGACAGCTCTCAATTTTCTGAAGACACTGATAAGTGGAGATTGAAGTAAAATCAGTCTCTAAAGGAGACTTTAGAGACCGATTTTTTTGCAGTCCCTTCTCTAAAGGAAGGGACTGCAAAAAAAATAAGTCCAGTTTACAACACGAAAAGCAAATTTGCCTTTCTATGTTATCAAAGAACACCCCACTGCCATACTGAAAGCAAAAAAAATCCAAATTCCTGAACTAAAACTGTGTTTATTCAGAGCGTTATTAAAATAAAATTTAAAAAACCAAAACAATAGCAAACCAAAAAAAAAAAAAAAAAAAAAACCTCCAAGAAAACTCAAGAAATAAAACTAATGGAGTCACTGAGTGAACACTATTCCTTCCAGGGTAGATCATAAAGCACATTTGCTTTATCCCTGATTGTATTTAAAACCTAGAGTGCCAAATTTTCTACACCACATGACCTTGACTCTACCCTGCAAGTAATGGCAGAAGTGCTTTTCCCCTTGAATAAATTCTGGAATAAATTCCCTATCTGCTGCAAGGGAGGCACTTCAAAGGCAAGTAAAGGCCATTTTCTTTCTCTCTGCAAGCAATTTATCAGCATTCCTCCTGGGAAATGGTTGGTCTGCAGGGGATTCCAGACGTGTTTGGGATGTCCTGCTGCTTTTTGCCCTGAGCTGTTCTGCCCAGGGCTGGAGCGCCACGGCCACAACCTGTTCTCCAGACAGCAACTGTCTGCCACCTCAGATGGCCCCAGATCCCACACAGCCTCACAAACTGCCTTAAATACTCGAGTACCAAGGAAGAAGGAGGCCTTGGAATGTGACCTTTAAGTCATCCTAATAGAGAATGCAAATATTGCCATTCCTATGCTACCAAATTGTTCCTTCTGTTTTACCATGGCACCAGCGAATTTTATTTTGCAAGAGCAATTTAGCTTGGGGATCAGCCTGCTGAGTCTGTCCTGCCTTGATTCCATCACCCTGGGGGACTTGTACAAGGAAAAAAAGTTATCTTAGCAAAGTGAGTGACAAGCGGAATCCAGAGCAGGCATTGTAGGGGTAGTCATGGAAAGAAGTGGATTTTCATCAGATTTGGGGAACTGAGGTCTCAGGTCTATAGCTGGAAATGAATGCTTTACTTTTGTCTCTGGAGAATGGAAGGTTTCTGGAGGAGATGGAGGTTATTAAAGAAACAAAAATGAATGGACAAAAGGCATCCTAGGCCAGTGAAACACACACATGCCTTCCACTGACCACACTGACCAGGTACAAACCACCTGTGACAATACTCTGAGTGGGATGTAAACATTTTGTGCCCAGACAAAATAGCTCAGGTGCCCACAGTCTGGAGCTGAATTCCATTCTCGTGGTTTGACTCAGCTGTCAAAGGCCAGGGGCTTACACACACAGATAAGATTTGATCTTTAGCAGCCTTGGGACTGAGCAGAAATCTGTTTAATCAGCTGGATTGAAGAGTTCTGCTCCAAGTCACCAGTTTTAAGAAAAGCTGCTGAAGGGAGTCTGTCAGTTCTGCCTGGACTGGTCCTCTTCTTATTCTATTACCCACCAGAAGTGTCTAAAGATGAGACACCCTTCATTACTGCTGCTGGCACCATCTCCCTGGAAATACACATATTTTGTTCTGTTAATAGATATTTCTCTCTGTTTAACACCAGCTCCCAGATGGATCTGAGCTCCACAGAGAGGAGCCTGTAAAGGCTTATATTATACAGTAGGTTTGTGCATAGGTGTGGATAATGACAGATTTGGGGGTTATTTCCACCCCAGATTATCCAGACTGACTTTATTGATTCTGTTCCCTGGTTTAGGTGCCACTGATTCCTTTACTTGCTGAATCTTGGTGTACTAAATTTAGAATACTCCACAGAAAGGCAGAAAGTTTTATTAGGAAGGCTCCTGTTTCTACCCAAGGAGTTTGGGTTTCTCCTGTGCCATTTTCAGTTCCACAGGACTTGCAACTCAGGGAAACAAACATTTGGTGTAAGACATCATCAGCTCTTCACATAAGACAAAAATTAACTCCTGTGAACAAAAAATCTTTCCACTTTAAAGGCTTTTAACTACTGCCAGAGACAGAATATTGAGGTAGGTGGCCCTTGTCCTCACAGAGTGGATGTTTGCATGTTCTGCAGCTAGACAGCAGTTGCAAAAGGAAATAAGAAATATGGTATTCTATTCCAAACAGACATTGGTGGGTAATGCTGCTTTTCAGTGCTCTGCCCTTCAGAGAGATACTTGTCACTTATGCAGCCAGACTGCTTGAAATCATTCTGTAAACTCCCAGATTAATATGTTAAAATACAAAAATTGGTGCTTTACAGCCTTTTAGATATGCCAGCAGTAGATGAATTAAGGCTACATAATTATTGGAAAATGGTGATTAATGTCAGAACTTAAAAATGTATCTGAGAATGAGCAGTTCTGGAGAATTTAAACACTGAGTGACCTTGAACACTTCCCTGAGCCTCAAGGTTCTCCCTTTAAAACTGCTTCCCAGCTTCTTTGTGTGCCTGTCCAGGGAGATAGCAGATTCATAACCTGCAGTAATTGAAACCAGTGTGAATTTCTTGAGTATGACTAATCTTTACCATTCCTTACCAAAAAAGAAAAAAAAAATCACCTAGTCCCAGCCAAGTCTTTATTAATTTTAATATGAAAACATCCACACCTATCATGTCTCCCCTGAGATCCTCCCAGGCTGCTGCAGAAATGGAGTCTGACTGCTTTTGCTTTGGCTAGAGGCTGAGGATGTGAATTCCTCTGGCTAATTGCCTTTTGGATAACCTACAAAGCACCAGGGGTCAGATTCTTGGCCTGGTAACGTTGCCTTGGCTCTGAGCCCCCACTCCCATCGTGGGGAATCCCAGGAGGAGAGTGGTACCAGGTCATTCCTCACAATCTCTGCCTTTAAACAAATCTAAAAGTGCCACCATCTTGGGTAAATCCCCCCCACAAAAACAACAAAAACTGTGTGATGATCTTTAGCCATGTCTGGGACATGTGGGATTGTCCAGCTGGACCCTGAGGAAAAGGAAAAAACAGAATTCCAGGTCAGCACTGGCCTGCCTCTCACCCTGCCTGTGTGATGCTATCACACAAACACTCTGAAATCAGATCATACCTGCCTGGAGGTACAGGTAAATATCCCCAAAAGGTGTATCCTTCACCCTGAAATTATTTGCTCTGGAGATCATCACCAGATGGTGCTGCATGGAGGAGTTCCCCCATCAGAGCAGGGAAGGAAAGGGAGGCACGTGTGGAGCTCTCCATCCGTGTGAAATATTCCTCACTCCTCAGCAGAGCCTGTGCACACAGTGCTTGGAATAGATGGGGTTGCTGTCCCCAAAAAAGGCCCTGTGACTGTTTCTTGTCACAGAAAAGGGCAGATTTGTGCTAGAAGTCAAAATGAGCTGATCTGCAGGGCCCCTGTGGCCTTTTCCTCACTCACGGAGCCCAGAGGCTTTGCCTCCAAGCTGGAATATTCCCACAGACCTTGCCTTCCCAACCAAAGCCCTTTTGTTAAACAACCCATGTCCGAATCAATAAAAATCATTAATAAAAAAGAATCGTCTGAAGTTAGCCAACAGCCAAACAGAAAAGAAAAAAAAACAACCCATCCCCAGACCACAAACCCACAGGATTTTGCAGAGAGGGAACACAGGGTGTGGGGTTTGTGAGGGACAGGGCAGGGTGGTGTCACACCAGGAGGGAGGCCTTGGAGTGGCTGCCTAGAACACAGGCTGGGCAAGATCAAGAGAATAAAGTGGGTGTTTATTAAAGTCCTTCCAAAGGTACATTTAGGGCAGATGAAGCCTCCCAGAGGCTGCACCCAAGAAGGACAATGGTCACGAGTTTTCCACACAATTATGAGTTTGGTCCATTTGCATTTCAGGGGTTAATCCTCTAATTACAGCTTCAGGTAATGAAGTCATTTACCCCAGCTTGCTCCCCCCAATTAACTTTTGTTTGTACTTTTGGAGCCTGAGGCTGTCCTTCAGTTTTGTCTGACCAAAATGTGAAGACAGGAACTAACGCTATTCGGAGCTTGGAGTTATCCACTAATTCAGCACAAGATCTGAAAAACAGAAATGCTTAAATCTTAAAGCATCAGCAGGAGCACCCAGCTGCCCTGGAATGACCCTCCCTGAGCCCAGGCTCGGGCTGATGTGCTCTAGAGGGAGCCACATCTGTCCTTGCTGTCCCAGATGGAGGTCACCAGCCTCCCAGGCTTTCCAGGAAAGAGGGAGTGGCTGAGGCTGGAGTTACTGAGCGTGGACCACCTGGGAAAGAGTGCAGCCAGCACTTGTCCTCCACCTCTAGGCACTCCACAGGAAGGATTAAGGGATGCTGAGTTGGTTTTGAGCTCCCACCCGAGCTGGCTGTGAAGAAATGGAAAGGCAGGCAAGTAAATGTGCATGTTCTGATATGGAAAAATGGCAACAGCATTTCTGCATTTCAGTCTGTAGCAGAGGTTGGTTCAGGTTACAGCGTTTAGATCTGGACTTGAAGCACTTCAGGGTTTGTGTCTGTTTGGGGGTAGGGGACTGCTTTCAGAACTCACACCTAGACCCTGGTTTTGACTGAGTGCTCTGCAAATTTTATGTGTTTCTAGCTCTGATGGGGAAAAAAAAGGAGGAAATAATTATCTCTGTGCATTTGAGAAAAAAAAAATCATATATTTGATATGGGAGGGGTGAATCCTACTATCTTTAAAGGTGAGGTTGGGAAAAAGCCACCTTTTATTTCAAGGAGTCAGATTCACACAAACTACAGCCATAAAACACAACAGCAGCCCAAAGAAACCACACAAAAACCTCCTGTATTTTATGCCTCCTTTTCTATTTCAGGTCCTCATTTGCCTAATTACTTCTCAGAGGCTGGCAGAGATTTTTCCTGCAGCGCTGGGCTCTGCTGACTGCAGAGACCCTACCTGGCACACTCAGTCAGTGCGTCAGCATTCTAGGTGGAAATGAATGAAAAATCAATCAGGGCAGCTGCAGTGGTAGCATATTCAACTCTAACCTACTTTGTGCATGGTTTCAAACATTTCCTTGTGTGTTCAGGCTTTTTTTTTTTTTTTTTTTTTTTTATGGTAAGTGGATCTGAAGTCAAATTGATCTTCCTTAGTCAGCCTAACAAATGTTTTGTCATCTTTGCTGCTGAACTCGAGCAAATTTGCTGCCCTGACTGCTAAGTTGAGCTGCAGACTTGATTGAAATGCCAAAACCTACAAGAAGATTGCTTTAATCTTGAGAACCTATCACCAGCAGATTGCATCATGCAGTGGATATAGATACAGTGATAGAGCTTTGATTGTTTTAATTGTATTTGCAGACCAGAAATAGAGTGGGTCTGGAAAATCAAAAGTACACCAGAACCTCTTTTGGAGCACAGGCACTGCTTATGTGTGGTCTTGCAAGGAGTTTGGCTTAGGAATATTGGTCTGTGCACTTTCTTTTTTTTTTTTTTTCTTGTTGCATTTCTGCATAGGCAGAGTTAAATATGGATTGCCAGTTTCACTCAGTTAAAGTCCACAATAAAAGGGTTCAATGTTCATGCCTAAAAAATTAGCAGCTGTTGTAACTTCTGCCGGCTGAGTGGGTTCAGTACATTAAAAAAAAAATTAAAAACCCACATAAGATTACTGCCCTAACAAGTTGTGCAGTGCAACACTGTAAAGGGTTTCCCAAAATTCACAATCCTCTTTGTGTGTGATGCCCTTACAGTGAAGAAGATTCTTTTGGCTGTAAAGATGAAGACTCTACTTTTTCTGGTGCTGATCTCTGCCTGTGGGGCTGAACCTCTCCCTGGCAACTCAAGTCTGGAGCATGAAAGAATTGTTCACATTCAAGGTAAGGAAATAAGTGAGAAAATACCAATATCTTCATATTGCTGAGGGAAACAGAATAATGTGCTTAATGATCCTTAATTTACTTTTTTTATTTTTATGCTGTCACAGTGTTTTTTAAATACTTATATTTGCTGGTGGCCAAATATTTTCTTTTCTGGTTCTGTTGCCTTATTATTTCTCCTAAGACGAGTCAAAAAAAGAAAGTTGCAGTGTTTAATAGCACTTAGTCACAACCTTGCAAAGGTTGGTGAGTAAAGTACAGCATGACTTAAGACAAGGAGAAAAAGCATGCATCCCAGAGTATTAAACAACTGCAGTGGGCTGAAATACTTCAGTTTATTGTAGAATAGATTTGATTTTAAGAGGTCTGCCATACACAGCTCTCCACAGCACAGATATTTATTGCTGTGGTTCATTTAAAGAGGCTCAGGACATCAGAGATCATCACTGGGCAACGTAAACTGGTAAAAAAAATTAAATAAATAAAATGTAACTTACCCTGAAAGAAATGTGCCTTTCCTCATAGCTTTAATTCACACTAAATATTCTCCTGGCCTTCTGCAGAATCCTATTTGAGTCCCAGAGATTATAGCTGTGGCAGGATTGGAGCCTGCAGCACAATGCAGCTGTTTTTTCAGTCCCAGCTCCAGTCGTTGAGGGTTATCCTGCATAAGAAAAATCAGGGGATTTGTGCAGTAAGGACAGGCAGAATGAACAGGGATTTTCCTGCTTTCACCCCTACCTCCCCTGAGCCTGGCTAAAATTAGTTTTGCAAAATTAAGAAACGCAGAATTACTGCCCCTCCTCTCTCTGTCTGTCTCTCTCACTCCCCCTCTCTCTTTTTAAAGTTTGATTTATTTCTCTCAACAGCCAGAAAATGGTGCTGTTTGTGTAAATATGAATTACCAAGCTAGAGCAGGGTACCAGGAAGGGCTGAACGTTCAGGAGTTCACAGGAGAGGCACAGAAGTTAAAGGCACCCTGTACCTGTTAAAGCAGGGATTGTCAAGGTCAGGCAAGGAGTAGCAGACAGCTGCTCTCCCTCTGAGGAGACTCGGGATGAAGGTCAAAGGATGTGCTGTGAAATGTAAAATAAGATCTATCACTGCTCTGAGATGGCGAGCACTTGTTTGCCAGGGCAAATTTCAAATCAGACATCGATGTCTAATAAACATGTGTTTTGCCTTTCCTTGTATAATGCAGCTTTTTGTCTCTCAGTTTTGCTTTTTTGGAAAATGAAATTAGTGTGATATCCAGCACTTTAGTGTAATCCATGAGTCATACATGTCAATTGTTACGAACCCAAACAGTTCAAAGCTGACAGAACTTTCCAGGTGAGCCCTCCTCCCTCCCTGTGAACGCTCACCTGCCCCTCAAGAGTTTATTCCTTGAAGGAGAGCTGGATAAAGATTAAAATTCGAGTTGTACCACAAGCCCTCTCCTCCAGCTGGTTCAGGCTCTGAAATGCACAGGCAGACCCCAAATCAAAGAGACTGGAACTGCTGGGGATGTGGCATTTTTGCTTCTGATTTTTGCCATTCCTCTCTGCATTGTGGAACCCCACCAGGGCTGGGACCCCTCTCTGTCCAGTGCTGCAAAAAAAAAAAAAAAAGGAAAACATTAAAAAAACTACCCCTGGAGATGGGATGAAGATCAGGGAACACTGCAGAAGATGTTCAGGTGTTTTTAATCACATTAACGAATCCAGCATCCCTCTCCACAGCTGAAATCCAGGAGATGTGTGGCTAAACTCTGCCAGAGTTGCCTGCCTGGGAATGCCTTGGAATTACAGGAGGTGTGAAAGGGATTTCCTGAGGCAGAGAAGAAAACTGTTATATTCCCCATTCTTTGTATTATGTACTCTCCTGTAGGCTGAGTTTTATTTGTTGAAAGACTGGGTTTCAGGTCTTCTCACTTCAAAAGGGCTCTGCACCCTACTTTTCTGACATGGAAAACACCCTCCTAATCCTCCACGTTTATTTTGTGGTCTTATTCTTCTAATGCTGCTGTTCTTTGGCTCCCAATAATTTTTTTTCTTCTTTGAGGTTCACTTTAAGACATCAATAACACCATACCCCCACAGCTACCATTTGAGTGTGCTTCTTCAAATTCTTCTCCAGGGGTATCACCTCCTAATTACTGTCCTAACTGGAGACTGTAAGGTGTTAATATCAGGAATTCATCTTCACACTGGTTCTCATCTGAATCTTTACTCCCTGAGTGCACCCAGCCAGGATTTTATTCCAGATAAAATCCTCATTTGACCTGTGTTTCTGTTTTCCAGTTTCCATGCTTTGTTCTTCGGACCTTGGATCAGATTTGCTGCTCCCAGCTGTGCTGCAGTGCTGATCAATAGTCTGTGGGGATAGACAGTATTTAGCAGTCAGTCTCCCTCACTGCCACTTGAAATTAACAACTACAAGCTCTATATCAATAATTTTTCATACTAGAGCTCAGAAAGCTGAGTTTTGGATTCAGCATTAAATGTTATCCTAATATTTCCACCCTTCTTTCTTCAATTATTTTAAATGCCCACTCTCCTCCCTTCAGTGTTGCTTAATAAGCCATGTGAAAATTTTATTTATCCAAAAGTCACAATTACTTTATAAGATAAAATTACTGGAAATATTAGAGAAATTGAACTGAAGACAGTTCACTGGCCTTTTTTATACTTTTTTTTTCCATATTATTCAACTCCCTAAACTCCAAGCAAAGGATACATCACATTCCTCAGCCTTATACATTTGTTTTTGTTATATACCTGATACCAGATTACTCTGACTTTCTTTGACAAATATCTGCTTAAACTTATCCCTCTTTCTCTTACTGACTCTATTCCTGTTGTTCAAAAACTTGCCTTCAAAATTTGTTCTAAAGTCCTGTTTGCTGCTGAGGTCAGACTGATTGACTGGTTAATGGTTTAATTACTTTCTCTACATGAATTGTTATTTTGCTGCTGTCCAGAAACACTTTAGGCTCTGTCCTAAAGTGACAGGTGAGGCCACAGCAGTGCCACTAGGTCTGGGTGCCCCAGTTTTCTGCCCCTCCATCAGTGTAAAATCTCCTGACACCCCCTCAAACTCAGTATTTGTCAGCCAGAGCAAACAGTGTTTCATAAATTGTTATTGCTCTGCAATTCTACCTTGCTTTCATGGACACAGAGCTCTGCCTTTCAAATGTCCACTCTCTGGAAAAGAGATTTTTTTATTTTTGCTGAACACTTTCCCAGTCTCTAACACTGCAGTAGACATAGCTCTGTGTCTGTGTTCTCTTTTAAATGTTTCAGTTTTCCTCTAGAAATGATTTGCTGGTTTCATCAGCAGCTCTGCTCCTGCTGACAGTGTCAGCTCTAGCTCCTGGTTCTCTCCTTGCTGGTTAATACAGTTAATTTGGACTTAAACAAGTCACAACTTAAACAACTGCAAGACAGTTTTACCTCCCTACTTTTCACAGTGTTTTCAGTTTATTTCCTCTGTCCCAGTTGCTTTTTAATATATTTTTTTCTCATTGGGTTTTATTAGGCACAAAGTTTATAAATTTATAAAGTTGATATTTAAATGAGAAGCTGCATTTTATGTCTTCTGTGGCTTTATTTTCTTTGCTGAAGCCTGTGGTGGGTTTCATGGTTTTGCTCTTTTATCCAGGCTGCTTGACCCTATCCTCTTCCTCTCGTAGTTTGTCATTCCAGTCTCACTTTTGGGAGTAAAAGAAAATAAAAACCCCAGAAACCCCACACCCCAGAAAAACCCCGTGTGCCTCAGGGAGACACCAGTTTCACTCTTCAGAGAAACCCACAACCATAAATGAGATAATCTGGTGAGTGTAAAAATGGGACTGAAGCACCCCCACACCCATCAGCACCCACAAAAAAACAACATTGTCCCCAGCACAACAATGCAATTAGAAACTCAGATTTTTCTCCTGAACACCTGCAAAGTCTCTCTGGGTTTTGAGAGAGGACAGCTCCTCTCAGTGCTCACTTTGTCCATCTCCCTGAGCTGCCAGTGTTGCTGCCCACTGACCAATTATCCAAAAAAAGACAGAGCTCCCCTGGGTGTAGCTGCTCTGAAAAATAATCAGGGTTGACTAAGCCACCACAGTAATTCCTGAATTAATTACCTAAAGAGAGCCAAGCCTTAAACACTATTCCAGTTTGTTCAGGTTGTAGAAGCATAAGGCAGAGATGGGAACACAAAGTTTGGTTCATGAAGCATCAAATTTAACATTTTAGCTTCCCTCCAAATGTAAGAAATTCAAATTCATACTCATATTTATTCATTTTGCTATGTTTGAGGTGCAAGTATGCACCCCCTTTGCTTATCAAGGTCCCTTCACAGATTTATTTATGCATACCAAAAAATATTTCAGCATGGAATGAACAGAAAACTTTCAATGCTGCCCAGTTGGAGCAAACAAACAAACAAATAACAAAAACAACAACAAACCCCTAAGCACACACAAATGAGTTAAATCAATTAACCAATAACAAAAGCAGGGGAAATCTTTGACCAGCTCACTCTCCAGTATAATGAGTTTTATTTACAGTCCACTTATTTTCCTTCAAATCAAGGGAGCACCAGAAGAGAGTAAGAATCTGAACAGAGTTTCTGGGCCAGCCAAAGACATGATAAAAGATTAAATTCACTGTTCATCTGACCTCTTACCCTCATTCTTATCTGCTCAAGATAATCTTGATTATCTTCATGCTTTTCCACTTTACTTTTGACTTCTCTCCACCTTTCTGCATTTTTCCATTTTCCACAACACTGACATTTCTTTCCATTTCTTTGCCTTTGTGTTTTCTGCTTTATGTCTGGGGTTTCTGCTTTTGGTTTTTTTTCTTTTCTTTTATTGCCCTTTTGTTTTGCCATTCAGGACAATTTTGATGATGCCATGATGCATTTTCCTGTCCCTTGTTGCAATTGAGCTTTTTCTTTGATTTCCACGCAACCTGCTTCCCTCCTCAGATCATGGCCTGTTGCAACTGCAGGGGATGGAAAAGTCAGCAGAGAGCAGAAACTCAACCTCCAGAAATTACACACACACACACACACACACACACACACACACACACAAAAAAGGCAGCAAAATACAAAAAACAAAACCAAAAATGAAGGCATCCTGGACTGCATCTTAACTGATGGGTGCCAGGATATTTGGGTTATTAAAAAAAATATTATTACAGAAACACAAAGGTTCACATGGAACACAAATTTAAATCATTAATTTGTCTCTGCTGGTTACATGAGTGGAATTCCACATTCATAAATAGCATTTAGGGGTGATTAAGGGACTGGGAGGGCTCCATGCAGTTTCTGTGTAATATTTTGGTTTTGTCAAACAGTCCTCATGCCACCCATGGAGATTTACTTCTGTGAGGAAGGAGTGCAGAGACTTTGCCTTGATTTCTGCTCTGTTCTGCTCTGCGACACCTGATCTCCATGAAATTTATCTACACCCAAGCAAAACACACTTAGAAGTGATTTAAGGCAATAATTTAGGAGAGATGAAGTTTGTTATTTCCCTGATGGTTTTATGTGCTCTTAGGTCTCCTAGAAACCTAAACCTGAGTTAATATGCCCTCTTTAACAATTCCCCCCAAATGTGTTACTCAAGATGAGGAGATGGAATCAGCTGAAAAATGTTTTCTCTCTTGTAATGTCTGTTACAAAGACTGATTTCTTCTCTGTCACATATAAACCAGTACTATTATTTGGGAACTGAAGCTTCTAAATAAGATTTATCTAGCATTTCTCTTACCAGTTTTAAATCAAAACTTAAGAGGAGTGTGTTGGGGGTGTTCTATCCTGTCTATTCAGAGGCAGGAACATGGGAGGGGGATCCTTGCCTTTTCTTTCTCATGACACAGCAAAACTGCATTAGTTCTTGAGCCAAAAAAAAACCCCATTTTACCAGTCTTACAGATGATATATAAAAGATTTTAGATTTTTTTCCCAAAAGCAGAAGTAAAAAGGTAATGAGTTAAAATACATATAGAAAAAATGTGCACTGTGTGCAAAATGTGTGTGTGATTCTCCCTCATGTTTTTCCTCAGTATTCTTTGAGTGATAAACCCACATATTAGTTCATCAATAATACACTTCTCTACATATTATAGAAAACTGGAACCATTGTTGTCACAGAAAATATTTATTAATTGTAAGTAACATTTTAGATTAAAAAAAAATTGAGGGTAGCAACTAGCCATTGCTGTGGGAAGAGTGAGGATATTTTAGCATGAGCTCAAATCCCTGGAAACACCACAGGAAAGCCAGAAACAACTCTGTTTATTTAAAACATAATGGCACAGGATAATATTAAGCTAGGGGCTGTTAACAGTGTGGAACATTTAGGGAATACATGAATTTATCTGACAAAACACTTCTGTAACGCCATCCCTGGTGCATGATTTTATTTTTCCTGTCTGTAAAAATGCACATCTTTTCCTCCACTGTCCTTTGTGAGGCACTACATGAAAATGCTGGAATAATCAATTTTTGTGGCCAGCTTAGCATAAGACGGTGGGTGCTCCTGGTGGATAAAGCAGATAAAGCTGTTTGCCAAGGGTTGTGGTGTGACTCATCCTCTCTGCCCCACACTGTGTTCTTGGCCCTCCAAGCCTGGCTTGCCATCATTCTGGTGTGCAGAACCCAGTTAAGGGAGAAAAATAAGAAAAGGAAACCAGGAGAAAACCCCATAGCAAAAGTAAAATTAAAACACACACACACGCACAAAAAAAAAAAAAAACAGCACAAAAAACAAAACCAAAAAAAAAACCCACAACACAACAATCAGCCCAAAACTAAAAAGACCAAAAAAAAAACCAGGTCCAGCAGTAAAATATGGAGCTAAACCAATGAGGCAGCAGGTAGCAGGTGAAGCTGAAGTGAGAGCTCCAGCAGAGCAAGTCCCCCTTGCTGTCCTTGGAATGGGCAGGAGGAGGAGGAGGAGGAGGAGGAGAGAACAGGTGCTCAGCCTGTGCCTTTTCATTTAAGGTAGCAAAATATCCTTTCCTTTGCAGTTCATACCAGATTTGGCACTGCTGAGATACAGCAAAGCCAGCCCAAAAATCAACTTTTTTGAGTGAGTTTTGATTTCTTTCAGGCAGCCTTTCCCTACAGCCTGGGGACAGCAGCTCCCAGAATCACTTTCTGCCCTGGACAAGCTCTGTTCCCTGTGCTGCCTTTGTCATCCTTCTAACTGCTCCAAGAGGATTAGCAAAAGGCCACAATCTGTCAGAATCAATGGCAGGGAAGCAGGAGTGGAAAAAATACTGCAAATTAGTCACCAGTGGGGCTGGTTCTGTGCTAACAGCTCGGCTGCTGCCTGCCTGACCATGCAAAATGCGCCTGGAAGGGCGGAAAGCCCCACCTGGGAAATCTTTCTGCTCCCAATTCTGCCCTTGGAGCTGCGAGCAGAGCCAGTCACCGGGGTGTTGTCACCTCTGTCCCCAGCAGAAGGAGCAGCTGGAAGCTGCCCAGCTCTGCTCTTCCACCCCCTGAGGCTCAGGAGTGGCACACGAGAGCTGCCCTGTCCCCAGCCAAGATCCAGGCTGTGCTGTTTGCAAGGACAACTCCTCAATGAGGGCCAAACCCTCTCTAATCCAGGGGTTTCAGAGTTCACAGCTGCTTGGCTGTTCACCCCACAAGTTCTCTGATGGCATTTCTGAAGGAAGCAGAAATGTCTGGGGGAAAAAAGTGTTATCCTCCTCAAGGGACCACACCTGGATGTCCCATTCTTTTTCCTTCTTGCAGTCACCTTCCAGACATTCCTGCCATTTAGGGACAGAAATAATTTTATTTACAAGGCTTAGCCTTGCCAGGATGCCCATGAGGGGTGCAGCCAAGGACCCACCACCCTTCAAACCCCCTTTTCCTCCATCTCCCATCACTGTTTCACAAGAGATCAGCCTTTGTCTCACTAGGATAACCCAGGAAGAAGAATGCATTGCTCATTTGAGCTGTAGTTTCACAACAGCAAAACCAGAGACAATTGCATATTTTAAATGAAGGAATTCTGCTTTGGTC
Organism: Leucosticte australis; assembly: GCA_025504685.1. Taxonomy (NCBI): domain Eukaryota; kingdom Metazoa; phylum Chordata; class Aves; order Passeriformes; family Fringillidae; genus Leucosticte; species Leucosticte australis. Next base: position 4,355,620 of record JANIJU010000003.1, on the reverse strand, counting down.
TCTGCTTGGTTTCTTGGGGGTTTGGGGTTTTTTTAATTTGTCAGCTCCAGGAAGAGTGAGGCCATTCATTCTGCCACGCTCCCAAAAATGTGCAGTTTAGGTAGATTTGGCCCTGGCTCTCACTGGCTACTGGATAATGAAGACCTCTAGGCCTCCTGCCAAACCCCTGTCATCTCATTTTCAATCCCAAGTCCCTGCTGCCTTCATGTCTTCTAGCCCGAGCTGTGCCTCATTCCCCAGCCTGACATCTGCTTGTCCTGGAAAGGCAGAGATCCTTCCTCCTCTCCCAGATCTGGGAGAAGCAGCAGCAGCAATGTAATTTTCTGCCTCACTGTCTTTCCAGTGAGAAGGGCACATCATCCCATTTTCTGTAAAAAAAGACTGGCTTTTGCAAAACTTGTGAGTGGAGACACATTTCAGGTGTCACAGCTCCCTTGGAACCTCCAGGATCAAAGGAGATATTCCAGGATGAGAAAAAGTATAACTTTTCCTTTTCCTTTTCCTTTTCCTTTTCCTTTTCCTTTTCCTTTTCCTTTTCCTTTTCCTTTTCCTTTTCCTTTTCCTTTTCCTTTTCCTTTTCCTTTTCCTTTTCCTTTTCCTCCCTTCCTTTTCCTTTTCTTTTCCTCCTTTCTTTTTCCTTTTCCTTTCCTCTTTTCCTTTTCCTTTTCTCTTTTCCTTTCCTTTCTTTTTCTCTCTTCCTTTCCTTTCCCTTCCCCTTTCCTTTCCTTTTCCTTCCCTTCCCTTTCCTTTCCCTCCCCACCCTCCTCTTTTCCTTCCCTTTCCTTTCCCTTTCCTGTCCCTTCTCATTTCTCCTTTTTTTCCTTTCCTCTTTCCTTTCCTCTTTCCCTTCATTTTCCCTTTCCCCCTCCCCTTTCTCCTTTCCCTTCCTTTTCCCTTTCTCTTCCCAGGTTACCATCCCCTCTGCTCTCACAACTACTCAGACTCAGCTAGTGGCTGCTGCAGGGGAGGTGGGAGGCAGCCAGCAGGGAGGAACATCCCCAAATTGGGGTGCTGATGCTGGAGTCAGAGGTGACAGTGCTCTGGGCAAGCCTCCAGGCCCTGCTGGCACAGCCAGGGTTGTTAGAAAGAGTGAGCATTAACAGCCTGACTCACAGCCTCCCAGTGCTTTCTGCTAATGTTTATTAACTGGACTATTTCAGTATTTAAGGCCCAACGTAGCTGAGCTCTGAATCAGATTTCTTGGTAATAACCACCCCAAAGCATAACATTTCTCCTCCCAAGGTGGACAGAGCACTGTGGAACGTCTTTGTCCCCAAAGGAAACAGGAAAATTTGCAGACAAACTGTGCTGGCTGTCTTCACTTTCCTCCTCCTCCTCCTCCTCCTCCTCCTCCTGTGGAAACTGCTGGTAAAGCTTTCCATGGTGCCTTGCCTCAGATCACCTCTCTCCTTGGATGCTCTCCTCAGGAATGGATTATTGGAGCATCCCTGGGTCTCTGGAAAGGAGGGCAGTGAAAAAGAACACCATTTAAAAGGGTCTGCAGGCAACCTGCTCGGCAGCTTTGGTTTTTCACCAGGCAGGAAGGTCTCTCACCCTGGCAGAACACCTTGCAGCACTCAAATTTGCTCATTCCTGAGGAAGCTGGAGCCCTGACCTGTGCAGGGAGCAGCAATGCTCTGGACACAGCACCTCCCATCAAAGAGCTGCACCTTTGGGACACCTGTTTTCCCCAAGCAGATGCACATTTGCTCTCAGCAAGCTTGTCTTTGCAGTTACCATAACTGCAAAGACATAAACACAAATCCTGCATTCCCTGGGGTGCAGCTGAGTGCAGTAGTGGGCAGAGAGGGAAATCCAGCTGAGGCTGCAGTTTGGGCAGATATTTAGTTTAACCACAGACCTGCCACCAGACCTCAGAAGCCTGGGACTGTCTGGAGGGACCCAAAAGTCTCCCTGCATGGCCCTCATGCTGTGGACACACCCCAGATTCCTGCAGTGCTGTGGACAGACAGCTGGAGGTGTGGGATAGACACTCCGCATCCATCCCAGTCCTTCCCTCCTCCTGCCACCCCCATCTCCCTGGCTCATGGCATTTCTTCATCAGTTTTGTCTGAACCAACCCAGAAAATTGCTGCTAGCCTTCACAGGGCCACCCTCTGAGCAGCCTCTGTGGTTTTTTGGGAGCTGACCCACAGCTTTTGCTGGATTCAGAGAGAGACAGGTCGAGCCTCAGAGTGGGGAATGGTGTTTTTGGGCAGCCACATCGACTTGCTGGACATGCACAGGGGGTTGCAAAGTCTCTTTTCACAGCCCATGAGTGCAGAGTGAGGTGATTTATTTTGGGTTTTGTGAGCAGGCTGGTGATTTATTGGGGGTTTTGGTCACTGTCTCAGGGGTCAAGGACAGCAAACCCAATGGGAGTGCTGAACTTGCTCAGTCAGTTTTGCAAACTTTGCACGAGGAACGAGGCAAGAGGTACTGAAAGGAGGCAAAACTCTCACTTTTGGGTACGTCTGCTGACTAGCACATGAAATCTGCATTTTCCAGGGTTTTCCCAAGGCAGCACAGCCTGTAAAATCCCCAGAGACTCAGGGCTGGAAGAGAGCACCTGCCCCAGCCGACTGTCCTAAGCAAAATTATTTCACAGGGCAACATCTGCTGCTCGAGGGAAGGAAAGCAGGAAACCTGGGGTGAGGAGGAGAGGAGACAGACACATACATGAAAACTGAGATCAAAATGTAAAAGATAAAGCAGTGACAAGTTTTAAGGAGGTCAGAGAAAAAAGATGAGGAAAACCACATTGGGATGATGAAGAGGATGGGCAGCAGAGGATCAGATTTTACATTTGAAGAGCAACTGGACTTCCTTACTCTGGTCAGAAGACGAGCTTATAATCAAAAGTTAGATAAAAAGACAAATACAAATGCCTAAAATATCTATTTTAGAATTTTGCTGACACTTTTCATGTCAGTATAAATAATGCTGTTTGATACATTAATGGTTTTCCTGCTTTGTGAGTGGGATTCTCTGCATCCCAGACTGTGAGGAGCTCTGTGTGCTGCTGCCTGAATAAGCAGAATCCCTCCAGAAAAACTGAATTATGAAAATAAAAAATAAAGCATTGATATACAACTCTTGAACAAGGAAAATATGGGAAGGGTTTTGAAGCCTTTTGTGGGTGATGGCATTCATTCATCAGCAATAGAAATCTGTAAATCTATTTACACAACTCACTCTTCATGAGTATAGGATGGTCTCTGCCTGTGTGAGGGGCACTGAGATGCTTTGAGCACAAATAATTAAATAATAAATTAGAATATTTATTACATATTATAATATTTATTATTTTATTATTATAATTAAATAATTACATTAGAATAACAAATATTTATAACTTTATAAATATAAACAGTTATAAATTTATAACTAAACCAGTTACAAGTTTATAACTCGTTTATAAACCTTATTACTGATTAGGTCCAAAATGATTGCAGGGTAATGATCCTGCAGATGCAGCTGGTGAAGGCTGCCCTGGAGCAGAGGCTGGGCAGAGTTCCAGAATAAAGCAGGGATTGATTCCAAGGATCTCCTCCATGGATGCCCTTGGGCAGCACCAGAGCCCAGCCAGGGCTGCACCCAAGATGAACCAAAATGGCCCCAAAATGCCCGAGCGCTGCCGGGGTCTCTCCCTGGGATCAGTTCTGCTCCATTTGCACCTTGCAGTTCATTGTCCCATCCCAGCTTTAGCCCAGCCAGTCCCACCCTGCTTGTTTTTCTCTCTCCAGTTTACTGTTTATGATTTTTGGGCCCAGAGCTTGTAACGGTTGTCTTTGGTCAAGCTGGAAAAGGAATTGTTTTCCTTTTCCAAGGGAAAGGAGTCTACCTACCCTGGGAGGAGAACTTGCCTACACTAAACATGAAGCTCAGACCCACCCACTAAAGCATCACAGAATCTGAAAAATAGAAAAGCTAAAACTTGAGACACCAACAGCATTGACTGCACCCATTCTGTAAAAGGAAGACTGCAAACCAATTCTTGGAGAGCGGGTTGTCACAGACACATTTTATGAAAAATCCTTTCGTTAGGATCTTTCCTCCTGAGAAGCTGGGAAGCTTCAGCTTCTTCATGTTTTGCTGCTTTGGAATGTGATTTGGAGAATTGCTTACCCAGCATGTGAACTGTTTTTACTCGATGACCAATGGCAGCCAGCTGTGTCGAGGCTGTGAGCAGTCACAAGATTTTATTACCATTCCTTTCCTTGCTAGATTTCTGATGAAATCCTTTCTTCTATTCTTTTAGTATAGCTTTAATATATAATTTCCTTTTAATATAATATATATAATAAAATAATAAATCAGCCTTCTGAAACACGGAGTCAAGATTCTCATCTCTTCCCTCGTCCTGGGACCCCTGCAAACACCACCACCGCAGGTATTGGGGTTCTTTTTTACCTTTTCCTCCTTCAATCCTACAGAAAATGGGCCCCGTCTCCTGGTGGTAGCAGAGCAAGCCAAGATCTTCTCCCACCGTGGTGGCAACGTGACACTGCCATGCAAATTCTACCACGAGCACTCCTCCGCCGCCGGCTCAGGAACACACAAAATCCGCGTCAAGTGGACCAAACTCACCTACGATTACCTCAAGGAGCTGGACGTGTTCGTGGCCATGGGGCACCACAGGAAGAGCTACGGCAGCTACCAGGGCAGGGTGTCCCTGCGGGAGAGCAGCGAGAACGACGCCTCGCTCGTCATCACCAACATCAGGCTGGAGGACTACGGCAGGTACAAGTGCGAGGTGATCGAGGGGCTGGAGGATGACACGGCAGTGGTGACCCTCAATTTGGAAGGTAGGTGACGCCCTGGGCCACGCCTTGAGCGGGATTGATGTGGTGTTAGGGGATTCCTGGGTCTCGGGGCCTCTTGCTGCTCAGAGTGACCCTGAGAAAAGTTAGAAAGTCTCTTTTCCCAGCCCAGTGCTTGAAGAAGAAGTCAGAGCTCTTAATTTCTCGGTCTCAAGGTGGTTCATTGCTCCTTATCTATAAAATTATTTCTCCTGTCCAGCTGAGGTCTGCTCAGCAAGACAGTCCAAGGCATTCTCCCTGCCCCCAGGGTGATGTTATGTGTTTATACTAAAAACTACGTGTACAATGTTTACAATTACTTTCCAATACCTATCACCTATGTTAGACAGTGAGCTTCTGCTCTAAACAAATCCAAAAGTGCCATCATCACAGCAGAAGATAGAGGCCAAGAAGAAGGAGAAAGGTTGGACACACCCAGATCCCTTCATCTCGCCCCCTGAACCCCCATTCTAAAAACCCCAAAATCTACTTTTTCACCCTGTGATAAATTCACTAACATTCTACTTAATTTGTCATGGCTTGCAGATCTTCATCTAAGGTTGGTAACTTGCTCCATGGATCATAATCAAAACCACAGGCATTTTGGGCTCTGTGCCAGGGTCTCTGAGACCCCTGGCAGGGGTCTTGGCTGCTCAGGACAGCCAGAGGGATGTCCTGGGTTCCAACATTCCTGGGGTTTTTTTTTCCTCCTGCCTAATGTCGCGTTATCAGATGCTGCATTATCGCTGATTTTGTGTCACCACTGATTTTGTGTGCTATCAGTGATAACAGCAAGCTGAGGAAGCAGAATTCATGGTGCTCTGGGGAATCTTGGCCTGACAACAATCATAAATTGGAACATCATCCTGGCTACTCTAACTTACGCTGGCCTACGGCGTATCCAAATTCCAGCCAGACCTGGAATGAGAGGAGCCAAGAAAGGACGAGCAAACACAGTGTTGAGAGTTCCATGTGGTTTTGATTTTCTCCTGTCGTTTTGCAGAAGCAGCTGCATCTTTTTACCTAGGTGAAATGATACCAAATTCCCCCCCAATGGTAATTTTACGAAACTTTGGGATATTTTAGATTATCAAGCTTCTTTTAAGGATAAAAAAAGTTACAGTAGTTGTCCAGAGACAGTGGGTTTGCATTTTTCCAGCCTTATCATTAGATAAATTAGATCTTTATATTGTCTGCCAGGACAACTCCTACATGTAGTGAGTGTCTAGTCATTTTCTTCAGCATTATTCTTGAAAACCGTAGAGTTAAAAAGTAATGAAACAGGTTTAAAGAGGACAAAATTTCAATTTTCCTTACTTCGTATGCAATTCAGATACATTTTATGAGCTTCAATACACATAAAAGAGTGTTTGACCCTTTCTTCTGTTTTTCCCAAAGCACTGCACTGAACACAGAAATAAACAAAAATTTCATGAGGACATATCACATACTCTAACACTCACCAGAAGTGTATGCCAGAGGGATCCTGAGAGAGGGAGAGGAAAAAGAAAAAACAGAGAGAGAAAAAAGGGGGAAAGAGAAAGTGGGGAAATAGGGGGGAAAGAAAAAAAGGAGGAAAAGAGGATAAGGGGAAAGTGGAGAAAGGGGGAAAAGGGGAAAGGGGGAAAGGAGAAGGAGAAGAAGGAGAAGGAGGAGAAGGAGAAGGAGAAGGAGAAGGAGAAGGAGAAGGAGAAG